>AWWV01012328.1:0-122783 GCA_001974805.1 Corchorus capsularis | reverse complement strand
GATCCTGTTTTATCATGGCTGTTTCCACCACCTCTTCCGCTCAACCTATTGCTGTCAATGCAACAACTCAGTTGCCGGTCAAACTCACTGCCACCAATTTCTCTTCGTGGCGAGCGCAATTTGATGAGCTGTTATTTGGTTATGATCTCGTCGAGTATGTCGATGGTTCCTTTCCGGCACCCGCTTCTGAAATACAGCAAGATGGAAAGATGGTTCCTAATCCGACGTATTCCTTGTGGATGCGCCAAGACAAGCTTATTCTGCTTGCTATTTTTGCAACTACCTCTGAAAATATTCTGCCATTCATTGCTGCCTCAGACACTTCCATGGAGGCTTGGAAAAAATTGATTAAGATGTATGCCAACAAGACTCGATCCCGTATTATGGATCTCAAAGACAAGCTCTCTTCCACCAGACGTGACACTAAGCCTGTTGGTGAATACCTTCATACAATGAAGCATATCGCTGATGAATGTAGACTTGCTGGAGCACCGATTGATGATGATGATTTGGTCCTCCACATCCTTCGTGGTCTTGGCTTAGAGTATCGAGAATTCACTACTGCCATCCGTGCCAAAGAGAATCCGATTTCTTTTGAAGAACTCCATGACAAAGTTGCTGCCTTTGAGCTTCAATTGAAACATGAAGCTTCCTTAAGTGAAGTAAGTATACCGACTGCCCACTACACTAGAAAATCTGGCACTAATCCTACTTCTAGGAATTTTCATTCCAGGGGGCGCTCCTTCCATAATGGGAGAGGGTACAATGATCAGCGCAATAATTCCAGGCCGGTGTGCCAAATCTGTGACAAAGTCGGTCACTTGGCTAAAACTTGTCGCCAAGGGAAACGCTTCTTCACTTCCTCGCCAAATTCCTCGCCAACTGCTAATTATGCCAGCACCAATTCTGGTGACAAGTCCTGGTGTATGGATACAGGAGCCTCTCATCACATCACTTCAAATCTCAAAAAATTTGTCAATTGTCTCTGACTATGAGGGAACTGATGAAGTAATTGTTGGTAATGGTTCAGGTCTGCCCATTACTCACTCTGGAAGTGTTAATTTGCATTGTCATGATAAGTCTTATAAGCTACGAGATGTTCTATGTGTTCCAACTATGAAACAAGATTTGATTTCAGTTTCAAAATTTTGCAAAGCAAATAATGTATTTGTTGAATTTCATGATGATTTCTTTCTTGTTAAGGATGTGCAGACAAAGCAGGCATTGACGAGGGGATTGCTCATTGATGATGTCTATCAGCTACCAGCCTCAACCCTTTCGAAGTCACCATTTGCCTTTTCATCAGTTCGTGTTTCCATTGTAGATTGGCACAATCGACTAGGGCACCCGTCTCATTCCATATTGCAATGCATTCTGAATAAATTTTCCCTGTCTTCTTCCAAAGCTGAATTTTCTACATGTAATGCCTGTCAGTGTAGCAAGAGTCATAAGCAGCCTTTTGCAACTTCATCCTTAACTAGCTCTAGGCCGCTTGAACTTATATATTCTGATGTTTGGGGAGCAGCACCTGAAATGTCTATTGATGGTTATCATTACTATGTAATTTTTGTTGATCATTTTTCGAAATATATATGGTTTTATCCCATCAAGAGAAAATCTGATCTTTTCACCTTATTTCCTAAATTTAAAGCACTTGTTGAAAATTTCTTTCAGATTCTATTGTGTCAATATACTCTGATGGAGGGGGTGAGTATGAGAAATTAAAGAAATTCCTTGAGTCACATGGCATTTCTCACCTCCAAACACCGCCACATACACCTGAACACAATGGCATCTTTGAACGGCGGCATCGACATGTGGTTGAAACGGGCTTATCCTTGCTATCTCAAGCCAAATTACCTTTTACCCTTTGGAGTTTTGCTTTCAAAACCGCCACTTACCTGATCAATCGCATGCCAACACCAGTACTTGATGGTAAGTCTTCGTTTCAAATTCTATTTTCCAAAGATCCTAACTACTCCAAATTAAGAACCTTTGGCAGCCTTTGCTATCCTTGGCTTCGGCCTTACTCCAAACATAAGCTTGAGCCCAGATCCAAGCCTTGTATTTTTGAGGCTATAGCGACAATCAGAGTGCTTACAAGTGTCTAGAGCCCATTTCAAATAAAATTTATACCTCCAGACATGTAGTTTTTAATGAGCATGAGTTTCCATACAATTCAATCACTTCTTCCGCAGGAACAATAACCAAAGACGTCTCAAACAGTTTTCTCTCTTATCCTCATCTCATTCATCTTCAGCAACTTTCGCTACCCTCTTCATCGTTGGAGTCATCATCACTGCAGCAATCTTCATCGAATACTGCTTCTGTCTCTGAGGTTCCTTCGACCTCTCTGCCATCTGAGGTAATTCCTTCACTTGATTCCTCTACATCAACCCCATCAGTTGCTCCTATACAAGATCAATTGCCTTCTTCTTCTATGCCTTCACAATCTTTGCCAGTTGCAGATATATCTCAAGGCCGAAATTCAGTTCCAAGACCTGCTGGAAACACGCATTCAATGCAAACAAGGGCCAAAAACAATATTTTCAAGAAGAAAACAGTCTCTATTGCCACTAAATATCCCTGTTCCTCCTCTATTGAGCCTACTTGTGTGTCTCAGGCACTAAAAGATGAGAAGTGGTGTGCTACTATGTCTGAGGAAATTAATGCTCTTCTTCGCAATAACACTTGGGAATTGGTTCCAAAATCAGATGCACAGAACCTAGTGGGATGCAAATGGGTGTTTCGCATCAAGAGAAATCCAGATGGGAGTGTGTCTCATTACAAGGCTCGATTGGTGGCTAAAGGATTTAATCAAAGGTATGGTATTGATTATACTGAAACCTTTAGTCCAGTGGTTAAACCCACCACTATTCGACTTATCTTAACTATTGCTCTGCAACAAAAGTGGAAACTCTTTTAGCTGGATGTGAACAATGCGTTTCTGCATGGTACTCTTGATGAAGATGTCTTTATGAAGCAACCTCCTGGTTTTGTGGATTCATCTACTCCCAACTATGTATGCAAATTGAAGAAGGCTCTCTATGGCTTAAAACAAGCTCCACGAGCTTGGTATACTGCCTTAAGCTCTTTCCTGCTTGATTACGGTTTCCAGCAGTCAAAATCAGATCCATCTCTTTTTCTCTATCACAAAGATAGTGTTACCGTTTATTTTCTGGTTTATGTAGATGACATCATTATAACAGGCAGTGATCTTCGCTTTGTTACCAAATTTGTTGCTGACTTGTCTGCTAGATTTTCATTGAAGGAATTGCTACCACTACATTATTTTCTCGGCATTGAAACAGTGGCTGTTAAAGATGGTCTCTTTCTTTCTCAACGAAAGTATATTGTTGATTTACTTCAGAGAACAAACATGCTTGACTCTAAGGCGGTAACTACTCCAATGGCTTCAACTGCTTCTCTCACCGTAGATGATAGTGAAACATTGTCAAATCCAACAGAGTATAGAAGCATCGTTGGTGCTTTACAGTATCTAGCCATTACAAGGCCTGATATATCTTTTGCAGTCAACAAGTTAGCTCAGTTTATGCACAAGCCAACTTCCAATCATTGGCAAGCTGCAAAATGAATTTTGCGCTACTTGAAAGGTACTGCATCTCATGGCTTGTTCCTAAAATCTACTCCACACACTTCTTCTTCTATACTTGCTTATACGGATGCTGACTGGGCTGGTGACAAAGGGGACCGAAAATCTGTCTCTTCTTATCTCATTTACTTTGCTGGGAATCTTGTTTCATGGAAATGTTCAAAGTAGAAAACGGTAGCCAGGTCTTCCACTGAAGCAGAGTATAGAGCTATCGCCAATGCTGCAGCAGAATTAAGTTGGCTGCAAAATATTTTGCAAGAATTACATGTCTCAACTAAGCAGGTTCCACTCATTCTTTGCGACAATGTTGGTGCAACATACGTTTCCATGAATCCTGCATTGCATTCCAAGATGAATCATATCTCAATTGACTTCCATTTCGTTCAAGATAAAGTAAACACTGGCCAACTTACAATTCGACATGTTCACACTCATGATCAATTGGCTGATTTACTCACCAAACCTCTTCCAAGGTCCAAGTTTCTTCATCTAGTTTCCAAGATAGGAGTCTTACCTGGAGACTCTATCTTGAGGGGGCGTATAGAGGGATAATGTTTTATCCCATACTCTTGACCAATTCAAATATTTTTTGAATTTAGAATTATTGTTATGATCATGTAATCTATTGTAATCTTACCTATATACACTTTGTTTATATATACCCATCAGAACATAAATGAAAATAACTCCTTTTGCCTCTCAAATTCTCTGTTTCACTCTCCTATATTTCTAAAACATTCTCTTATAAGATGAAGGGAGAAAACGCATTGGACATGTTCAAAATTGGTAGATTTGGATGTTTATATAGGGGATGATATGCTTTGAAAATTTATGTAATTAATACCCATTAATTATTGATTTATGAAATTATGTGTTTACTTATAAATTGATTGAAAATTGAAAGTTAATTGTGGAATCGGAAAGAGAAAAGAAAATACCATAGGTAATTGTCTTTCTTAACTCATGCCACAAATAGTTAGAGTAATTTTAGCAAAAACTAATATAATTATATATAAATGGTACCCGTAACATTTGTAAAAAAAAAAAAATGGCATCCGTAACATATGTCTATGAGTATCCTACCAAAAAAAAACATGTCTATGAGTAATTACGATCAAATCAAATTCCATCACTTGTAATAAATTCAAAATTATTGTTATGAAAAGAGTAATTTGAGTTATGAGTAATTTATGCCAACAATTTTTTTTTGGTTAAAATTTATGCCAACAATTAAGATAGAGTGTAGCTATTAATTTTATTGTAAAACATTAAGACAAGTAAAAGGGAACAATATATGGAAATTGGAGGCACCGTTTATATATTTCCCATTGAAATTAAAATTTGTCGTAATTTCAAATTTAAATATATCAGTGTTGGTATTTTAAAATATTATTATTATACGTTGCTTCTTCTAACTTTTGTTAATAATTAAAAAGTTATATGCCTTTTAAAAAAATTAAAATTTATATATTTAGCATGATTTATGGAGGATTTTTAAGATATAAAATATCTTTTATATCTTAAAAAAAAACTCCATAGTTGTTTCTTTAAATATAGTAAATAAAAAATAAAGGAATGCCTTATAAATTTACATAGTTGTTTCTTTAAATATAGTAAAAAATTATTGTTCTTTCTTAAAATATACCAAATACTTTTTTTTAATCAATAATGAATATTAGAAATATTTAGAGACACATGTCGATTAATTAGACATGACACTTGTCGAGATTTGGAGACCTCAATATTTAATGAGTTACCATTCTCGTAGTGTACATTGTTTTAAATATATATATATATATATATATGATTGAGCTTTTAGCCTTATATTAGCTATTACCATGTTGCATGATTTTTTCAATAGATATATAATATATATGTTTTAAAAGAGAGTTAATATGATTTGTGTTGATTATTGTATTCATTAAAAATGAGAAAGAAACAAACAAAAAGCTATATATTGACTAGATGACATTAATTTGACCAATTAATCTTAACAAATGAGAAATGCGAATATTTAAGCACTTTGCTTCACGCCACTCCATTTTGTTACACACAATGTTTCCACCTAATGTGTCCATCATACGTCAGGCCACAAGTTATCATGTTATTGGTTTCAATACATCATTTATAAATTTTAATTTTTCTAACCCTTAAAATAAAATTTTAATTTTTTTAAAATTTTAATTTTAATTTGGGCTAAACTTAGTGAATTAGTTATATATTTTATTTATAAAACCCTATAACTGTTATAACTTCGGATATCCCAGGAACTAACCAAACAAATAATTAAAGCGGAAACAACAAAACAAAATTTTCTTGTGGACGGACCTATGCCACAAATCTGCACTATCAAATCAATCAATTGAAATCACTAATCATAACAATCTCTCTCTCAAACTCCTAATATAATCAACCCAACATGGGTGATTCTCTCAAAACAACATAAAGCTATCTTAGCTTTCTCTCTCTAACAATCTCACAAAATCTCTCTCACACACAAAAAACTGCTTATTTATACTAACACAAACTTAGACTCCAAGAATCCCTTTCCAATTAGGATTCTTGTCAACCAATTAAAAAATCTTCTAGAAAAATCCTAAACCAAATCTAATTAGGAATTGAGGCAAAAAACCTAAAAATCTCCACCTTGACTCAAATTCCTTCATCAAAACTTAATCGCTCCACCTTTTAACCAAATCCACAAAAGTGACTTTTTTCTTTGTTGGCAAATCCACATCCTTCTTCTCAATTTGATGTGAAGATACCGATCCATCCCCTCTAATTGTGCTTCCAATCAACTCATACAAATTCTTCGAATTCTTCACTCCTTTCATCACAATCCTCGAACCTTTGGTGATCTTCAAGCCTCCACCTCAGCAAGAATATCCATAACCCAAGCTATCCAACTTTCCAAGTGAAATCAAATTCCTTGTAAATTTTGGAACATACCTCACATTCCCAAGCATCTTGACACTTCCATCATGCAAACGTAGTTTCACACTTCCAATGCCTTCAATTTTTTCTTCGCCATTATTAGCCATGTAAACAGGCTTATCACACTTTTCAAGCTTCGAAAACCATTCTTTCTTTGTGCAAATATGTTCAGAACAAGTAGAATCAAACACCCGCAAATCTCTAGTGTCTCTCTTTTCTTCTTGTACCATCAAAACAACAGTTTCTTTATCAGAATATTCCTCACTATCAGCAGCTGCAGCAACATTAACACCACCCTTATTCTTCTCTTTAGATTTCATGAATTCCCCAAATCTTCCATTAACTTCTTGCAGTAGGCTTTTATGTGCCCCATCTCATGACAATAAAAGCACTCCTTGCTACTCATATCTACCATTGGCCTCGAACTTGATCTTCCTCTTTCATTGAATCTACCACTTGATCTTGAATCATTCTTATCTCTTCCATAAGTTCTTCCACGCTCCACCGTGAGAGCACCATTCTCTTCATCTTTCTTTTCAGTTTCTTTCAATCTATCATACTCAAAAATTGCAGAAGTCATATCTTTCAAGCTCAGGGTTTTCCTACCAACCATCAAAGCTCTAGTCACATGATCATACCTGTCGGTGAGAGAATTAATCAACAAAACTGCGTTATCAACCTCTTTCATGACTTCATCCACACTTGCCAGCTGAGTAACCAATCTATTGAACTCGTTTAGGTGCGCCCTTAAACTTGTTCCTATCTTCATCTTTAATCCAAATAATTATCTCTTCAGACACAACATGTTAGTAATCGATTTTGACATATAAATCGACTCCAACTTATCCATCAACTCCTTTGGGGTTTTCACATCTAAGACATCATACTTAATTTTAGTAGCAAGAGACAAACGAATTGTACTTACTGCTTTTCGTTAAATATCTCTCTACCTGTCGTCATTCATCGCTGAAGGCTTATCAGCTTCAAGCGCATCTCCCAATCCTCGTTGTACTAACACATCTGTTACCGTACTCTGCCACATCTGAAAACTGTTCGTTCTAGTAAACTTCTCAATCTCAAACTTCAAAGCTGATCCGCTGCTTTCTGTCATCTTTAATCAACTAGGCTCTGATACCACTTGTTGTAACTTCGGATATCCCAGGAATTAACCAAACAAATAATTAAAGCGGAAACAACAAAACAAAATTTTCTTGTGGGCCTATGCCACAAATCTGTACTATCAAATCAATCAATTACAATCACTAATCATAAGAATCTCTCTCCCAAACTCTTAATCTAATCAACCCAACATGGGTGATACTCTCAAGACAACATAAAGCTGTCTTAGCTTTTTCTCTCTAACAATCTCACAAAATCTCTCACACACACAAAAAACTAAACAGAAACTGCTTATTTATACTAATACAAACTCAGACTCCAAGAATCTCTTTCCTATTAGGATTCTTGTCCACCAATTAAAAAATCTTCTAGAAAAATCCTAAACCAAATCTAATTAGGAATTGAGGCAAAAAACCTAACAATAACAATATTATTAATTATGGAATTTACCCTTAAAATAAAAATAAAATTTTAATTTGGGGCTAAACTTAGTGAAATTAGTTTTGCATTTTATTTCTAAAACCCTATAATTATACAATAAATTATTAATTTTGAAATTTACCCTTAAAATAAAAATAAAATTTTAATTTGAGGCTAAACTTAGTGTAATTAAGGCTAAACTTAATAAAAATATATAAATATAAAAAAGAAAGAAAGAGAGAAGACACGTGGCTTAACGTGTGATGGACACATCAAAATGGAGCATTATGTGTGACAAAATGGAGGGGCAAGAAGAATTATTCTTTGAATAATTATCTTTTTCGGTGAATAAATTAGTAATTTAGTACCAAACCTAAGAGAATATTATGAATAAATGTGTCCAATTTAGTACTTTTTCATGTGTTTGAACGATATGCATGTTAAGTTCCCGTTAAGTCTACTTTAGGAAAATTTTTTCGATTGGTAGCTTAGTTCCAATTTTCCTTTTCTCATTCTCTCTCTTTCGCAGGTTCTCTCTCTATTTCTTCCTTCATTTTTTTAGTTGAATATCTCTTAAATTCTTTGTTATTAATTTTTAAAAGGCTAATATAGTCATTACAATTTCCTTCATAATAATTTCTCATCGTATCATTTCCTTCTTAATAATTAAAATTTTCCATGGTAGTATTCAAAATATTTCTAATACATTGCCCTTTTATGAAATTCTCCCTTATCATTTTGATTATATGCATACATATATAAGGATAGCCGTTCTATTAGAATAATTGCTATGATCAGCACTTCATCTATTATGATTAATTACTTTGAAAATACGAAGAGGAATAATTTGGTAAAGGCATGTTAGCATTACAAGCATTTAATTTGCTACTATATATATTTATTTATTTATCCAATTAAATGTAGATATACTAATGCACGTGTTGAAACCAAACCCATTAGAATTTTATGCGAAATGAATGTTCAAATACCATTTCACTTGAATCCAAAAAAGGAAAAATATTCTACGCCTAACCCAGGAAAAATAATTTTCTACGCCTAACAAAGGAAAAATTAAGTCTATTATTATTGTGTAGACTGATAATACCAAGCCGGTGTAATCTCACTCTATAAATCCCAACAATCAATTGGTAATTAAAATTGTATTGAAAAAACAAAATTAATCCTTGGAAACACTGGATAGAGAATTAATTCAAGAAAAATGGCAGCTGCTACTACCGATGTAAATCCAAATTATGATCGGGTCAAAGATATTCGGGAATTTGATGAGACAAAACAAGGAGTGAAAGGCCTGAGAGATTCAGGTTTAGCTTCCATTCCCAAAATCTTTATCCACCCACCCGAAGTTCTTTCCACTCTCAAACCACCTTCTCAAACAAACACTGCCAATATCCCTGTAATCGACTTGCAAAACATCAACTCCCAAACCCACCGTCCTGAAATCGTCAAGAAAATAAAAGAAGCTGCAAAAGAATGGGGTTTCTTCCAAGTAATCAACCACGGAATCCCAATCTCAGTCATGGAAGAGACAATTCAAGCTGTCAAATCATTCCACGAACAGCCTGACGAAGTCAAGGCTAAGTACTATGACCCTGATAGGACGCCAAGCAAAAGCCGCGGAGTTCTTTATACCAGCAACAACGATATGCACCGTGCCAAAGCAGCTACCTGGCATGACTATTTGCAGCTTTTGATGGCGCCAGAAGAAATTGCTGTAAATGTAGAAAATATACCGGGGATAGTGAGGAAAGAGGCGGTTGCATGGGACGGTTGTGCCACGAAATTAGCTGACGATGTGATGGAGCTTTTATGTGAAGGGATAGGATTAGAATCAAGCAGGTTTAAAGAGTTGAGTTGCTCTGGCCAAAGGTATTTGGTGGGTACTTATTATCCACCTTGTCCTCAACCTGATCTCACACTAGGACTCGCCCCACATTCAGATCCCGGTACCATCACAGTTTTGATTTCCAATCAAATTTCAGGATTGCAAATCAAACATGGAGAAGAATGGGTTGATGTCAAGCCCCTTCCTGGAGCAGTGATAATTAATATCGCTGACCTGCTTCAGGTAACTAATTACTCTCTTTATAGTGACATTTTGACTGGACACATTTAACGAAATTTGGGTTGAACGTTAAATAATGTTTTAAATATTTGTTAGTTTAAATAAATTACTAGTGTTAGTATGATCAGTAATCGATTTGATTTCTTGGGTTTGAGCAGATCATTTCCAATGATGAATTCAATAGTGTTGGGCATCGAGTTCGGGCTAATTGCTGCGAAGAGCCACGAATCTCTGTAGTTGAGTTTTTCTTGTTGAGTAAATGGAAAGAATATGGGACTTTTGGACCTCTTCCAGAGTTGGTTTCAGCGGAGAAGCCTGCTCTTTATCGTCAATTCACGGAGGATGACTATTTTAGCAACATGTACGTCAAAGGACTGGAATTCAAGTCTCTGGTCGAAAAGTTTAAGCTGCAAAAGTCCTAAAAGTCATTTTCCTTCCGGAAAGTTTTAGTTACCTCTACTCGGTTTTGTTCTTTGCCTTTTAGCACATATATAGTGCTCCTTGATAAAATTTCCTTAACTTTGCCTTTCAAAAAAATAAAGTCATTTTACTCAGAAAAAGTTTAATAATATTAATGACTTTTCTTAATGCTTTTGTATTTGGCCCTGCTGGACCACCTTGTTGCTTCATATCCTTTTGTATTGTTACTCTTCGGAGGTGATGTCTCCTATTGATTCTCAGGCGTAATAAAATCTTGCCTTTAAAAAAAACATATGGAGTATTTAATACGAAAATTTCATGGATGTAATTAGTGCAATCGAAGTATCCATCCACTAAGAGGAGAAATGCCTAATATAGTGATCAAACTAGAAATCAATATTCAATTTAACCCAAATTCTTCATCAATTGACAAATCCATCCATAAATATATCTCATTTCAACAAAACAGGATAGCAAACAACTTAAGATAAATGTGATATTCTAATTTCTTCTAAGGCTGACAAGGTAACCCTCAATTATATATAGTTTACATGTCGATGAATGGTTTTGTCATGGGGTTCAAAATCATTTAAGATTCGATATATATTATAATTGTAACATAATAACAAATAGCAAAACATTAAGAATAGGAAGTGAAGTTACCAAAAAAACTAATCAAAAGATTTGATCTTATGAATTCATGCATAAATTGGGAGGGGTATTTTAGTCATTTTATGCTTGGTTATTTTGTAATTTGAGTTGATGATCAAAGGCATTTTGGGAACTTTGGAAGAAAGATACCCTTGGTGGGTCCCATCTCCATCTATCCAAAAATAGGAAGTGAAATTACCAAAACAAACCAATCAAAAGATTTGATCTTATGAATTCATGCACAAATTGGGAGGGGTATTTTGGTCATTTTATGCTTGGTTCTTTTGTAATTTGAGTTGATGACCAAAGGCAGTTTGGGAACTTTGGAAGAAAGATACCCTTGGTGGGTACCATCTCCATCTACCCAAAAATAGGAGTGAAATTACCAAAACAAACCAATCAAAAGATTTGATCTTATGAATTCATGCACAAATTGGGAGGGGTATTTTGGTCATTTATGCTTGGTTCTTTTGTAATTTGAGTTGATGACCAAAGGCATTTTGGGAACTTTGGAAGAAAGATACCCTTGGTGGGTCCCATCTCCATCAATCCAAAATTTTTTTTTTGGATCATTATGAAATGACTCCATACTTTTCTACTTTCTGTACTATTTAGTTCTTTACAAATCGATTTAACGCTTTAGGTAATTTTTTTTCTATTTTACCGATTAAGGTGATTCAGGTGTCTGTTAAAAGGTAATTTCATTATTTACATTTTTCATGAAGGGCTCAAAAGCCAATTTTTATGTTTCAATTCAAAAAAATGCTTCCGAAATTTGGTGATTTTGATTGTCGATCTATTTAATATCATATAATTTTTTATCCACATGTCCGATTAATGTTATTCAAGTGTTGATTAAAAGATTATTGCATGATCTACGACTTTCATGAAGGACCTGAAAGCTAAAATTGATATACGAGTTTCATTAAGAGTTCAAAGGGGATTTATTATGTTTCAAGATCTCTATCAACAAACATTTTCTTATTTAGATTATTTATCAAATGACCCTCATACTTTTCTACTTTATACTACTTAGTCCTTCACAAATTCCATCTTACTCGATTTAACGCTTTAGTTTTTTCTTTGTTTTATTTCTCTAATTAAGGGGCTAATTGTTCAAATAAGGGCCTAACGTTTGTCAAAATGCTCAAATAAAGGCTCGATCTTTTAATTTGGCCAAATAAGGGCCCAACGCTACTGAAAATGCTCAAATAAGGGCCCGGTGTCAGTTTAGACGGCACGTGTATGTCACGCATAGGCAGTAGCGCGTAAGGCAATAAAAACGTGACACATGGAAATGATAACTTGGTAAAAAAATAATTTTGTAGCTGGAATTTATAAAATAAAAAAAATATAATCTTATTATTTCAAAAAATAAAACGCAGCATTTTAAACATTTTAAACATATATATAAAACTAAGGTTTGCCTTTTAACAATTCATCTTTTCCATTATAATTCTCTCGCTAAATTGTCTCTAACTTCTCTCCAAAATCCTTAAACATTCGTTTCACCATAAAAGCTTTCGCTACGGGCCATCATTGTGCTTGGTGAACTCGGGAAGTGGCGGCGAAAGGATTCTAGGAATCCTAGTTTCTGATACAGATTATTTTATTTATTTATTTATTTATTCGTAGATACATGTTATTTTAGGGTATCAGAATAGAAATTGTTTTTTGGGTTAAATTTCCATTGCATTTTGATTCAATTTATATGGGTTTGTTGGGTAAATCGAGAATTGCTTTTGGGATAAAAAATTGAATTGGAGTTGAAGTGAAAAAAATTCGAATGTTTTAGGGTTTCATCGAAATGAAAAAAATTGGTGATTTTTCTGGGAAATTGTTTATTTGGGGTTGGGTTTTAGGGTAATAAGAAAGAACAAGGTTTTGGTTAAGATTGTTTTGAGTCGATTGTTTAGAATTTTGACAGTGTCATATAAGGCCCTAACCTGTTCGACCCAATTTAGTCCCTAATCTTTCTGCTAAACGAGATTTTGCTATGTTATTGAGATGACTTGATTTTTAGTATAGTATATTCATGTTTGTTTTGGGTAATATTTTAGTCTTATTAATTGTATGTTATACATAGGTATTGAGAGGATACGTATATGGTGTAACAAGGAGAAGCAGATACTTTCATTTATTTATTTGACTGTGTCAAAAATTTTCCTTTGGATATATCAGTTTTTGTGTTAACTCTCTTTACTTTGCTTGGTTCATAAATTAAAATTAGGATATTGGAAATGAAAAACTAAGAACATCATCATCAGGAATATTTCAGGGTTTCTTTTATTTTTATTCTTACACTTTTTTCCATTAATTAATAAGACATAATTTTAATACCCTAATATACTGCCACGTCATGACGCCGTCAGACTTAACGGCGCGTGATATACACGTTCTTATTCAAACTTACTCATACCCTTATTTGAGTATTTTCGGTAATGTTGGGCCCTTATTTGGCCAAATTAAAAGATCGGGCCCTTATTTGAGCATTTTGGCAAACGTTAGGCCCTTATTTGAGCAATTAGCCCAATTAAGATAATTTATGAAGGGCTCAAAATCTATTTTTTATGTTTCAATTTAAAAAAAAAAACTTCCGACATTTTTTGGTTTCGATTGACCATTTATTTAATATCATATAATTTTTTATCTAAATGTTCGGTTAACAAAGATTCACAAAGATCTCTTTATAAAATTTTCGACCATGCAGTGAAACGCGGGTCTTATACCTAGTATAATATATAAAGTTTTCTTGGCTAGTAATAGATTGGATATTTTATATTATATATAACATTCTGATTATGGATTAAGTTTATATATTAATAAGTATTATTATTGGAGAAAAGCTGAATGCTTTAAGCACAAAAAGGAACTCCAAGGGCACAATAGAGAGATGTAATTAGCTGTCTTTGTTCGTTGCACGTGACTCAATATGTTTAAATTAAATGGAAATTAAAATATTAAGCATATTACTAATTTTGTTGTAAAGAATCTTATTATTAGAATTTAGAACTGCTCAAATTTGACCCGATTGCGGGTACCCGACCCAACTGCCTTAAACCATACTTGATCCAACCTTATTTGACAAAAAAGTTCGCCCAATCCGAAACCAAAATTACCCGAATCCTCCATGATCCGAGCCTGAAATGATCCAGATCCAAAATTACACAAACCTGATCAAACTCGAGAGATTAACCCGAAATTACCCGAATTGGAATTAATTATATTTAAATGACCCAAATCCGAAAATCCGAAGTTCAAACCTGAAATTATCCGAACCATATGACCCAAACACTGAAAAAGACTCGAACAAGAATTGACACGAACTGAAATGACCCGACATTTGAGCGGTTCGAAACCAACCCAACCTGAAACCGAAAATTAACCAAACTCGTATGCCCCGAAATCTCCTTAACCTGAAACAGATCTAACCCAAATAACCGATCCCCAAATCCAACCCGGCACACCCATTTGTATATTATAAGGTTTTATTATCAAAGGAACAAAAGAAATTATTGAAATTAACTATAAATTGAATAAAATAATTGTACGTTAGGGAAATAATAAATTATAATCACAATATATTACTCCTAATTAAACTATCAAATAAAAATATGTCAATCACAACAACCTGTTAAATTAAAGTAGTAAAAATAAAATAATTATAAAGTTATTGAATTTAATTAAATGAAAATAGAGTTTTTAGTAGAATAAAATTATATATTAAAAAATTTTAATATATCCAAGTTTTTAAAATAGTAAAATGGTAAAGATCAACTTTTAAATTAAAATGGTAAAAATAAAATAATTATAAAAATAATGAATTTAATTAAATGAAAATAGAGTTTTTAGTAGAATAAAACTGTAGATTAAAAAATTTTAATATATCCTAGTTTTTAATGAAAAATAGTAAAATGGTAAAAATAAAATAATTATAAATATATTGGATTTAATTAAATAAAAATAGTAATGGCATTTAAGAAATATATTCGAAGAATAAGGATATATTGTGCGATTCAAAAGTTTTACAATAACTTGTACGTTTTAATATTACTAGTTTTAACTTTCACGTGCGTTGCACGTGACCCAACATGTTTAAATTAAATATTTTGATGAAATTTTGATTCACAATAAAATTTTGATAACTTCCCTATAGCTTATACACTATGCTCAGTTTCATACCCTGTTTATGCGATCACGTTGGAAACGTCCTCATACGTAAGGACAAATTGTTGAGCCCACATAAAAAGGCCTAAAGGTCCAATACCATCCAGAAGCCTATCTAAAGCTCAAGGCCACACTATATATATAGAGGAGCCTCTACTCATAAGGTATGAATTCACTATCTCCACTCTTAATAGGTCTTAGGCTCTCAAAACACCTTAATAACCTACTGACTTCAGTATCTCTAAACACGTTTAGACCCTACTGAGACTTCAGAATAGAGAATCCGCTCCAAAAAAAAGACTGAGGCCCTTATCTCATGGTCCGCTTTTTTATAGATCAGTCAAATTTCTCTATTCGGTTGATGGGTCTTTCTCTAAGAAGTTTCAACAGCTCACGTTTAACCATTATCCTTATTGTATTTATCCTCCAATCCCATTTTAATATAATCATCTCTTCTAAATGTGGGGAAAAGTATGAAATTTATAATCTTGCAACAACATAAATTTTCAAATCACAAAATATAATTAATTAATTTTATATTTCCAATAGAGCAATGTTGAATATGTCTTATATATGTAACTCGAATATTAAAGAAAATACTAAATTTAAAGGATTACACAAGAATGTGGCATAATCACCCAAATACCTTCACCCAAATACCTTCACCTAATACCTAAATTTCTTTCCCAATTTTGAACATAGAAATTTTTACAATAAGAAGAAAAGCAGGCAATCATCAAAATTCTTATATACGTCAAAAATTCAACTCTTTTGACAAATCGTTATAAGCCATCATCAAACATAATAATGAAAATAATGAAGAAAAAAACTTACTCTTTTCTGTCTTTTTTTATAAAGAAAATTCAACTCTTTTCCTCATAATATCCACGAAACCCAAATTGTCAAGTCAGATGTCTTGAATGCTAAATCTTATATTCTTAGACCCAATTCGTTAATATGGAAGCCCAAAGGAGTCTAAATCCAATCAGTAATTATGATGCAGCAATGATTCAACCCTGATGAGGCATTGTTAAATCATATTCAAAGGAGGACTTAACAAGAGTAGTTTTGGAAGAAAATTCATAAATTTTGATCTAGAGCTCAAAAAATGCAAATGAGGTACCATTGGAAAGAGAATTTCAAGACCTACAACTTTTATTTTTACCTCGAGACTTAATTCTGCTGTTTCAGTGGATGATTTTGCCCTTAAAATTTCTGGACATAATTGATCTTCTCCTAAACCGACTTGGAGAATGTTTGGGACGAAAATTCAGATACTAAAAATAATGTGGAGCATCGCTATTGGCCATGTTGGATCCTAATTAATGAGGATAATCTAAATTTCCATTATTTTAATAATGAAATAATGAAAATATCTTTTAATAATGGCAATTTAAAAATATAATAGGAAAAAACGTACAATCGGAAAACATAAAGTTTCCCCATATTTGTGCTTTTATATATACTAGTTTTACCTTTCACGTGCGTTGCACGTGGCCGAACATATTTAAAGTAAAAAAGTTACTAAAATAATTGAAATTAATTATGATTGAAAGCATCCAATTTTTGTAATCTAACATAATTAAATTGCTGAAAAAAAAAACATAATTTCTTTTGAAAGAATACAATATTCAAATCTCATTACAATCAAAAAATTCCATAACATAACATAACATAAAAAAAATCCACACGCATTGAATACAATGGGACTTAAACCTGAGACCTCGCAGTTCAAGGAGTATGCACATTACTATTGAACCAAATGTTCAGGTGCAAAAAAACATAATTAAATTGAAGTAACTTTTAAATTAAATAGTAAATATATATTAATTTAATTATAAGTCAAAACATCCAATTACTGAAACTTAACTGCGTCTATAAAAGTAGATTTTTTTTATATACAACATTTTATTGTGTATGTTTCATTTTACTTCTTTATATATTCTAACTTGACCAAAATTTTCGTGGAAGGCATTGAAATTCCCCGAGTGAGTGCGACATGTAGTTGTCCATGGGAAATAACATATTATGGCAGATATACTCCAACATTAGGAATTGTTTGTCTTTGTGCTTTATTGATGGTCATAGCGAAACAAAGACGGATAGGGAATTGTTTCCTCTTGAATTGGAATGGATATCCTTTGTAATCTGCTGCTGAAAGTAGAATTTTTGGAAGAACTTGTTTTCCAGCATATTGGCCGATTGCAATCTCTGCTTGTATTACGTTATGGCCAAGGTATTTGCAGACCATTCTTGTTCCATTGCACAAACCATTAGATGGACCCAAATTCCTCAAAAATATGATTGGATCATTTTTCTTCAATTCCAATCTATGCGTTGACAAATCATTCGGTGTTAGAATATTTAAGAATTTCTCTTGATAATGGTTGTTCGAGTCATTTACTGCTTTATCGAAACTGTTGTACGTCTTACACTCACCAGGAGATATTTCTATCATATGCTCATTCAGTTTGTCTACATACTTATTTCTTGTTGCCAAGATCGCACGGTTGGTCATGTACTCTACCGAAGTTGAATTATGCTTCAAATCTGGGAAAAGTGCATTGATAAAGTCTTTTTTAGGCTTTTCATACTTTATAACCATCTGATCTGGTAAAAGTATCAAATTATCATCTTTTGGTGGTCCTTCTCCATCACCAACTCAAAGGAGGAATTTTCCAAACTCTTGGTCTCCTCTTGTTCTCATTTTCTTTTCAATCTTAGTATCTCCATTTTCGGCTAAGGGTGTGATCTGACCAAACTTTGATTGACCGTTTGTTCTTTTGTTGCTCGAGGTACAACTGGGAGCACTTGTCTGAAATCTCCTCCAAAAAACAACAATCTTTCCTCAGAATGGTTCTTTACTCATCATATCTTGAAGTGTTTTGTCCATATATTCAATTGCAAACTTTCTCGCTATTGGTGTTTCATCCCTTATTATTAGTCTTGTTCTTCTTAATAGTTCAACCTTAGCACTCTGTTTAGAAGTTCTACAGATACTCATTTCTGTCGGACTTAATGGAATGTCAAATCTCGAGTGTGTTGTTCTTCCTCCTCGCATAATCGTTGTAGCTACTTCGTATTTTGTTGTAGTTAACGCAATCCGACCTCTTGACCTGTGATAAGAATTGAAGTTATATTAATCATATAAAAATATTTTTTAAAAAAATGCGATATTGATGTTGTTAATTATATATTTAAAGATTATGTGATTATTACCTTAAATTGGCTAATATTGCATGATATAGAAATGTGTTGCCTATTCCTCCTGGCCCGTAAAAAAGAAAAAAACAAAAAACAAACTTCTCTCTTTCTTGATTCAACTTGATCTAAAATAGCGTGGAATGCAATCTTTTGGTCTTCATTTAACTTATTTGCAGCTTCTAAATCTTTCCGTGGAGTTTCAGTGCTCAATTCATCTGCAATTTCCTTATGTGTTGAATTCCTGATGTGCAAATTTTGAGAATCTATCTATAACAAATTAAACTTCTTGATGCTTTTTCACATGCTTTCAAGATAATAGTCAATGGTCTGTAATGTGCAAGCAATTTGTGTCTGAACTGAGTTTCCATAGATTCTCTTATAATCCTCAGACATTGCATTGTAATAGTCATTCCATAGTTAATAGTTTCCTCACATTTGACGGTTCACAATACACTAATAAAGTCGCGAATAGCCTTCTCAGTTCATTAGATATTTGAAACGCTACTCCTTCCATCATGCACATCGATATGCTTTGAATTATCTCGAAATTTATTTATTTTGTGAGCAATTGGGCTTTTAATGCAGTGATCCAATCAGTTATTTTGTGTTATTTCGGCCCATTAGGCCCGTTTAAATCCATGAAGCCCAAATTGCCAAACCAGATGTCTTGAAGGCTAAATCTGATATTCCTAGGCCCAATTCGTTAATATGGAAGCCCAAAGAAGGAGTCCAAGTCCAAGCAGTAATTATAATGCAGTAATGATTCAACCCTGATGCAGCATTGTTAAATCCTACTCAAAGGAGGACTTCACAAGAGCAGTTTTGGAAGAAAATTCATAACTTTTGATCCAAAACTCAGAAAAATACAAATTAGGTACCGTTGGAATGAGGATTCCAAGATCTACAGCTTTTATGTTTACCTCGAGACCTAATTCTACCGTTCCGGTGGATGACTTTACCCTTGAAATTTCTGGACAGAATTGATCTTCTCCTAAACCGACTTGGATTTGGACGAAAATTCAGATGCATGATGTGGACCATTCCTATTGGCCACATAGGATCCTAATTAATGAGGATAATCTAAATTTCCATTATTAAAATAATGGAATAATTAAAATATTTTTAATAATGGCAATTTAGAAATATATTAGAAAAAATGGTACAATCGAAAAATTTTCCCCTTATTCGTACTTTTATATATAGTATAGATAGTATAGATAGATACTATAGATATAGATATAGATATAGATGATTCAATTTTTTATTCCATTTATTTAATATTTATTAAGGATTCATACTTTATAACTCTATTTATTTACAATATCTTTTCATATTTTTTAAAATTATGATCTTTTAAAATATCTTTCCATAATTAAAAAAAGTTTAAAAAAACGCTAAATAATATATTACATTACAATATTAAGCATATTTATGAAATTTCTTAATTATGATTTTTGAGTTCGTGATTTTATATAGACTAAGATAAGATAAGATTTTGTACGTTACAATTCATAGCTATCTTTAGGCCTGTCCAAAACCGACCCGGACCGAAAAAACCGACCAATTTTTTCGGTTTTGGGTCAATTGGGTCGGTGCAAGCGGGTCTTTCGGTCTTTTCGGTGTAAACTGACTGCAGCATCGATTTCTCGGTCAATTGTTGGTCCCAAATTCTGAGGACCGACCCGGATCGGGAACCCGAATAAAAATTATGAATTAAAAAATATATTATTATATATATATTAATCATATATATTATCAGTTGTTATATATATATATATATATTCAAAAATAAAAAACGAAACCCCTAATTTTCTCTAATCTTTCTCTCTCGGCCTCTCGCTCTCATCTTCTCTTCTCTCCTCATCTCTCCAAAAAACCCTAATTTTCTCTATGCACTTCACCGTTTCTCATCCCCCTTTGATCTCTGGTTATTCTTCGATTCGGTTCTTCAAAAATCCCCATCCCTCCTAACCTTTTTCTTTTCTGAAACATATCACCAATTCTTCGATTCGATTCTGATTGCTTTGATGAAAAACCAAAATTGATGAAATTGACTAAGTCTCTGCCTGTGAAGAGGAAATAGGCAGAAATCCAAGATGGCTCATGAGAAGAACTTGGTAAAGCAAAGAGCTGCTGCCAAAGGAATCGTTGCTTGATCTGTTGCTTTTTTTTTTTGTCAATTGTTTACAGGTATTTTGTTTCCTGATATATCAAGACTGCAATTGAGAATTTGAGATAATATTTTTTCCTTATAAACATGTTGGTAGCTTTCCTTTGAAATTTGTAGAGGTAGGATCCAATTTGAGATAATATTTTTTTGTTGCTTTGATTTTGGGTTTTCCATCAGACTTTGTCTTTGAGGAAATCGAAGGCAGAGCTCGTGAAATATATAACCAGGTTAGAAGCCAATTTTTTTAGTAATCTTTATTTAGCCAATATATAACCACAAACTAAAGAAGCATTTACTGATACTTGGACTATTTCCTGGTGTTGAGATAAAGTAGTAATTTTTCAAAAAAAAAGTATGAAAATTTATATATGATTCTAGAATATAATATATATATATATATATTATAACACACAATAAAGGGAGGAAATGAAATTACCAAAAAAAAATTCTAACCCAACCATCATGTTGAACCAAGAGCATTTCAGTCATTTCATATTTGGTTATTTCGTTATTTAGGAAAATTATTAAGGGCACTTTTGGAACTTTGCAAAAAAATTACCCTTGGCAGGGCCATTTCCACTAACAAACATTTTTTTGGGTTTATTTATTAAATAACCCTCACACTTTTAAACGTTATCCTATTTAGTCCTTTACAAATTCTAATTTACTCGATCTAACGCCTCCGTTTTACTTATGTAATTTTATTTTTATTTGTCCGATTAAGGTGATTTAAGTCTCCTTTAACAGGTAATTTCATGATCTACAACCATGAAGGACTCGAAAGCTAATTTTTTGTGTTTCGAGTCTAAAAAATGCTTCCAAAATTTGGCGGTTTCAATTGACGATCTATTTAAAATGATCTATTTTTTTTTTCATATGTCCGATTAAAGTTATTCAACTAATCAAAAGTTTGTTCCATAATCTACGACTTTCTTGAAGGACCTCAAAAGCTAATTTTTTTGTTTCAAGTCTAAAAAAAATCGGTCTAAAGATTTAACCTCATTGATCTGGTTACTATTCGACCAGTTTTTTTTGGACATTTCAACATTGATTTTTTTGTTATTTGAATTACGACCAAGGGCATTTTCATAAATTTAGAAAAATTGGTGGGTCCCAATCTCAACCAACAGACACGTTCTTAGTTGGATTATTGATCAAATTACCCCATACTTTTCTAATTAATGTTACTTAGTCCTTTACAAATTCTATCTTAATCAATTTAATGCGATCAACTTTATTTTTTTTAATTCTTTGTTCTATTTGTACGATTTGTCTGATTGAAGTGATTCATGTGACTATTAGAAGGAAATTTCATGATCTACAACTTTCATGAAGGATTCAAAAGCCAATTTTTATGTTTCGATTGCCGGTCTATTCATATATCATATAATTTTCGATCCACATATCCAATTAAAGTTATTTAAGTGCCGGTTAAAAGGTTATTGCATGATCTACGACTTTCATGAATGACTCAAAAGCTAAATTTGATCTACGAGTTTCGTTAAGGGTTCAAAAGGGAATCTTTATGTTTCAAGACTTCCATCAACAAGCATTTTCTTATTTGGATTATTTATCAAATGATCATCATAGTTTTCTACTTTATATTACTTAGTCCTTTACAAATTCTATCTTACTCGATTTAACACTTCAGCTTTATTTTGTTCTTTGTTTTATTTGTTCAATCAAGGTAATTCAGATTGTCTATTAAAAGATAATTTCATGATCTACAACTTTCATCAACCTGCATCCACAGTATAATAACTGATACTAACTATTTGCATTTTTCATATTTGAAACCTTGATATGACATTGTAAAATAAACCATGACATTACAAAATAAACCATTGCGCAGCGAAGCGCGCGGGAAGAGATCTAGTATAGTGTAAAAGCTGTTGTTCTCATGCCACCGTATTCCCTTTTCTTCTTTCTCAAAACCGATTAACCCGACCTGACTGCACCGAAACCGACTTTGTCGATTCCCATCGGTTCCAAAACTACTTGGCTCGATCCTCGATTCCATTTTAGATCCCTCAGTTCTAGAGTGGAACCGACCCGAATGACCCGAAACCTACCCGATGGACACCCCTAGCTATCTTTTTTTTTGGTACATAAGTACTTCATAGCTATCTTTGGACTCAAAATTCAATGACCAAAAATCTGAACAGATACACAGGCCAATCTCGATTTGAACACTACATAATACATATACTTCCTGTCAAATTTGGCTCTTTCGCTAGAAAATTAAACTTGAACCATCTTAATGAGCAGCAGCTATAGACTGTAGTCAACAACTATCTCCAATATTAATGCAATTATATTCCAATTTCCGTCAGTGATCGTGATTCCACCACCTAATAATTACAAAGTTTTTCTATTGACCGAATTCTTCGTGTTCTTGCTAGTAACTGTATATTAATTATAATCACAATATATATATATATCAATTAAATTATTAAATTGAAACATGTCAACCACAATAACCTTTTAAATTAAAATAGTAAACATAAAATAATTATAAAAATATTGAATTTAATTAAATGAAAATAGAGTTTTTAATATAATAAAACTGTATATTAAAACTTTTTAATATATCCAAGTTTTTAAAATAGTAAAATAGTAAAAATAGACTTTTAAATTAAAATGGTAAAAATAAAATAATTATTAAAATATTGAATTTAATTAAATAAAAATAGAGGTTTTAGTAGAATAAAACTTTATATTAAAAATTTTTAATATATCCAAGTTTTTAATGAAAAATAGTAAAATGGTAAAGATAAATTAATTATAAAGATATTAGATTTAATTAAATAAAAATAGAGTTTTTATTAGAATGAAACTATAATACTTTGAGTAATAACATTTAAGAAATAGGAGTACTAGATATTATTCTTGCGCATTCGTGTCAGGATTTTTTTTTTTTATTTCAATAGTTGTACAAAAAAATTTTAATTTTAATAAGAAAAATGTGATAGGCAAAAAGATTTTTAATTTTGGGATGAGAGAAAACTTTTAAATAAAAGGAGCGTCAGTCAATATTACCCAAATATATTGGGTGAATGAAAATCTTAATTGTAAAATCAATTTACTCAACTAATCAATTTTCGACAAATGTCAGAAGGAGAAAAGACAAATACTGAGCATATAGCAGTTTGAGGATAACTTTAAGGCAAATTATATAATACACCGTCAGTGGAGTTTAGCAGACTACACAAGTGGGCCCTGAAGGGTGACATGTGTCCTCTAGGGATTAGATTGAAATATTTAAAACTTAATTAATTCAAAAAATGGACATGTGTCAACTTCACAACCCGCTTGTAAAGTTCAAAATTTACACCGCTGTGTATCAAATAATTACCCTAACTTTAATATATAGGTAAGATATTCGAAAATAAGGATATAATGGGCGATTCAAAAGTTTTACAATAACTCGTACTTTTTAATATTATAGTATATAGTATAGTATATATAGTGTATAGTATAGATATAGATATAGATGTTTCAATTTTTTATTCCGTTTATTTAATATTTAGTAAGGATTTATGCTTTTAACTCTATTTATTTAGAATATCTTTTCATATTTTTAAAAATTATGATCGATTTAAAATATCTTTCCTAATTAAAAAAAGTTTAATGACTAAAGAACACTAATAAAATATTTATTACACTACAATATTAAGCGTGTTTATGAAATTTCCTAATTATAATTTTTGAGTTCATTATAGAACAGTAAGAAAATATGAGATAAGATATATATATATATAAGATAAGAATTTTTTTTTTTTTGTGAAAATATAAGATAAGATTTTGTACGTTAACATAATAACCCAATTGACAATTCAATATAAATTGACAATTCATAGCTATCTTTTTTTTTTGGTACATGACTTCATAGCTATCTTTGGACTCAAAATTCAATGACCAAAAAATCTGACCAGATACACAGGCCAATCTCGATTTGAACACTACATATCCTTCCTGTCAAATTTGGCTCTTTCGCTAGAAAATTAAACTTGAACCAGCCAGCTTACTGAGCAGCAGCTGTAGTCAACAACAATATTAATGCAATTGCATTCCAATTTGCCCACCTAGTCTACAGCAATGCCTGGTTAAGGGAAGAACCGCCTTCGCCCCAGCCAGCCGCCCGGCTTTAGATTATGGGAGGGCACCCCATCCTCTATGAATGGGTAGCCAAATAAAAATTGCATTCCAATTTCCGTCTACAGTGATGGTGATTCCACCACCTAATAATTACAAAGTTTTTATTTTTATAAAAAGTTTTTCTATTGACAGAATTCTTCGTGTTCTTGCTAGTAACTCTATCCTAACATGTGATGTTGCCACTAGTAAAGATGGACGTGCTCAAAGATTATACCGTTTAGCAATTAGAAGATATTTCCTTCACAATGATAATGGAATTTCTTTAATTCCAGGGCTGTCCTTTGCAACGAGCAAAATTTTTCTTGAACCATGGTATATTACCCTCTTTAATTTTAATTAACTCATAAATTTTCCCCAACATCTTTTTGATCTAGAATTAGTTCATTATTACAGTGAACAAATTATTTTGTTGTTAATTTAGGTATTACTTGAAAGAAGCAACATTGGAAGGCAACATACCATTTGTCAAGGCACATAGGGATGCAACTTTTTGAGTTTGCTGCCAAAAATGATGAAACGAATGCCCAATTCAACAATACAATTGGCGTAGCCACCCAAGTGGGTTCAAGTGAACCCATTTAAATTTTAATTTCTTCAAACATATATATAGATTATTTAAGGTAAAATTGATATATTGACCTTATTATTTAGAAAGTTTGGAGATTTTGACCCCTTAAAAAAATAAAATCATAATATTGATCCCACTAAAACTAAAAATTGAGAACGCAACATGTATAATATGTAATAAGGGTTATTTAGTGTTGCTATTGCTTTTTGCACTGAGCTATACTTTTGCTTTTGAGCTAAAAAGAGGTTTTATTATCTATACACAGAATGTTAAATCAACTTTTAAAGCAGGTTACAATAGAAGTTTATAAAGGATCTGAATCCACTTAACCGAAATCCTGACTACGCCATGAACAAAATTATGGGAAAATATAAGGTATTTGAAGGAATAAACAAAGTTGTAGAAGTGGGAGGTGGATTGGGTTATGGGTACAAATCTTAAGCTCATAGTTTCCAAGTACCCACAAATTAAAAGCATTAACTTTGATTTGCCCCATGTTATTAAAGATGAACCCAATTTCCCAAGAAATCTATAATTACAAGATATATATATATATATATATATATTGGAGGGAATGAGGATTTGAAATCCTAATTGATGGATAAGAGATAATCTAGCCTAACTAACTAAATTTGAATTGTAAATTTAATTCTCACCTGTATATCTCTTATACTTAGCCTATCACTTATCTTATACCTTGTATTTATACTCTGTAATCACACAATACAGATTAAGCCTTTTTCTCTAAAACTATTCTTCTTCTCTACTTTCATTATGGTATCAAGAGCTTGTTCTCCAACGAGTTAGTCTGTTCCTGGTTTTTTTTCCCACCCTCCATCTCCATTTCATATTTCTTTAATCTCTTCGCTTCCACCATGTCTTCCTCTACCGCCTCGCAACCCACTGGTACACTAGTATCTAGTCAGAATCTCCCACTTTTCACCATTAATGCTGCTGCTCATCTCCCTATTAAGTTGACAGCAACCAACTTCCCTTCTTGGAGGACTCAATTTCAGTCACTCCTAATTGGTTTCAATTTGCTTGGTTATATTGATGACACGCATAAGGCTCCATCAAAGCAAATTCAAAAGGCAGGCAACACTGAAATGGTCTCTAATCCGGCCTATGAGCATTGACTCAAACAAGATCGATTACTACTTCATGGCATGATAGGCTCTTCCACTGAGAGTGTTGTCTCTTACATTGCATCTGCAACCTCCTCCTCTGATGCATGGGAAAAATTTACCAAACTCTTTGCAAACAAGTCACGCTCCAGGATGATGTAACTGCGTGAGAAATTAACTACTCCTAAGGGTAGCAGGACTATTTCTGAGTTCTTTCAAAATCTCAGAAGCACAGCTGATGAATTAGCCCTCATTGACACTGTGATCCCAGAAGATGAATTTGTCATTCATGCTCTAAATGGTGCTGGTTTTGAGTTCAAGGAACTTGCAGCTGGCATTAGAGCTAGAGATTCTTACATCTGTTTTGAAGAATTGCTGGACAAATTTGTTGTTATGAGCAAGTGCTGAAAAAAACAAGAGCAAAGTGCCTCTGATCTATCCATTCCAACTGCTCATTATGCAAACAGAAACTATAACAGGTCTAAGTCGAATCAAGGTCGAGGTAATTTTTCCAAATAAAACTCTTCTCATTCTTTTCAGAAACAACAGTTTTATAATCCTGACAGAAGAATAGTTTGCCAAATCTGTGAAAATCCAAGACATTCTGCCAAGACTTGCTATCAGATTCGACCACAGGCATCAGCTCCTATTGCTCATCTGAGTTCCACCACTCCAACTACTGGGTGGATTGTGGATTTTGGTGCTAACTACCATGTTACTAACAAGGTTCAAAATCTTCATTTTGCTCAAGAATATGATGGTCCTGATGATCTTCTAATTGGTGATGACACAGGTCTTTTTATATCCCATACTAGTTCTACTTCTATAAACTCACCTTCAAATTCATTGTCTCTTAACAATGTTCTGTGTGTACATAAAACCCAAGCAAACTTAATTTCTGTTTCTAAACTAACTGAGACTAATACTGTTTTTGTTGAATTTTTCTCTAAAAATTTCTTGGTGAAGGATTTGCACACAAGGAAACCAGTAGCACAAGGCCTGAATAGAGGAGGGCTCTACTACTTCTCTAATGAACCACCAATAATTGAACCACCTGCTTTGGCACTGTTGGAAACCAAAACTAATATTGCAACCTGGCATCAGAGGCTTGGTCATCCAAACTCTTTTACTTTGCAATCTGTTATGAAGTTGTTTTCTTTACCTTGTTTATCAAAGAAAAGCTTTGCTTCATGTGATGCATGCCTTTGTAATAAAAGTCATCGTTTGTCTTTCTCCACTTCAAGCATTGTTAGTAGAGGTCCATTAGATATTATTTACACAGATGTCTGGGCCAGAATTACCTCTGACAAAGGTTTTAGATACTATGTTGTATTTGTTGATCTCTATACCAGATACACATGGTTTTATCCAATCAAATTTAAGTCTGATGTCTTTCAACTATTTCAAAAGTTCAAAAACCTTGTCACTGTTTATTTAAATTGTGGAGGTGAGTTTGAAAAACTGAAAGACTTCTTTTCCAACTTAGGAATACAGTATCTTCAAACACCACCTCGCATTCCATAACACAATGCAATATTTGAAAGAAGACATCGGTCTATTGTAGAAAAGGGTCTAACATTGCTTCATCATGCATCTATGCCTTTGAAATATTGGCCATATGCTTTTACCACTGCAATTTATCTTTTGAACAGAATGCCAAGTCCAGTATTGCAAAATCAAAGTCCTTTTCAAAAATTGTTTCAACAGGAACCAAATTTTGAAAAACTTAAAGTGTTTGGTTGTTTATGCTATCCTTGGCTTAAGCCCTATTCTGAACACAAGTTGGAACCAAAATCAAGACCGTGTGTTTTTCTAGGTTATTCAAAGAATCAAAGTGCATATCTGTGTTTAGATCTATCATGTCATAGGATTTTTGTGTCAAGAAATGTTATGTTTGATGAGTCAAAACTTCTGTTTAAAGGGTTAAATGCAGGATCAACAGCCTATGGTGACGAATTTAACACATGGAATCCAGCCATTGATACAAATCCAATAACCATTGTTCCTTTTTCCAAACTTGTTAACTCAATCCTAGCACCGAACACAGCCCCTGCACCAAACACAGTCCCAGCACCAAACACAATCCCAGCACCGAACACAGTCCCTGCACCGAATACAGATTCTGTTCCAGCAGTGCCATCCTCTGCCATAGTACCACTGCTAGCATCGATCCCAACAGTTGCTCCTCTCGACGAACCTTGTGCTCAACCTTCAGTGTGTGCAGACTTGTCACTAGTAGCAACAGAATCCCTTTCAGTTCAAGGTAACCCTTCCACCAGATCTCACCCTAGGTCTCAAAATAATATTTTCAAACCAAAAACTATGTTTCTTGTTACTAAATACCCTCTTCCAGATACTATTAAGCCAACATGTGCTACTCATGCTATTAGAGATCAAAACTAGAAACATGCAATGCTTGAGGAACTTGAAGCTTTCAACAAAAATGGTACTTGGGAACTAGTCCCAGAACCCTCAAATCAAACCATTGTGGGGTGCAAATGGGTCTTTCGAGTGAAAAGAAATGCATATGGCTCAATGGCACGGTACAAGGCCAGACTAGTGGCAAAAGGGTTCACTCAATGCCCTAGAGTAGACTTTACTAAGACTTTCAGTCCAGTAGTTAAACCTGTGACAATCAGACTTGTTCTTTCAATTGTTGTCACAAATGGGTGGTCACTCAAATAGATGGATGTTAATAATGCCTTCTTGCAAGGTGAGCTAAGTGATGAGGTCTACATGAAGCAGCCACCAGTTCTCTATGACAAACAACATCCAAATATTGTTTGTAAGTTGAAGAAAGCTACACATGGGTTAAAACAGGCCCCTTGTGCCTGGTACTATGCTCTTAGCAACTTTCTGATCTCTTATGGCTTCAATAACTCAGTTGCAGATACATCTCTTTTCATCTATCAATCTGGTACCAAAATTGCATATCTACTGGTATAGGACAGGGAATGATAGCAATTTCTTAGCTAACTTCTCTCAGGTTCTGGCATCTCATATCTCTCTTAAAGATCTCGATCAGCTCCACTACTTTCTTGGCATTGAGGTACTTCAAACTTCTCAAGGTTTATTTATGTCTCAAATCAAAGTACATTGCTAATATACTAAGCAAAGCAAATATGAATGGGGCTAAAGAGTGCACATCTCCTCTTTCAACTTCAACTACTTTGACACTTCATGATGTGACAGCAGTTGTGGATGATACTGAATTCAGAAAGATCATTGGCTCGTTGCAATATTTCACACTCACTAGACCTGATATCCGCTATGCAGTGAATAAACTATCTCAATTCATGCATAAGCCAACCACACTGCACCTTCAAGCTTTGAAACGAGTGTTGAGGTATCTAAAGGGCACAATCCAACATGGGTTTTTCATAAGTTCAACAACTAAGCCAATCATTACAGTTTATACAGATTCTGATTGGGCTGGCAACACTGAGGACAGAGGATTTACCTCTGCTTATATCATTTACTATGGCAAAACTCCAATATCTTGGTGTTCAAAGAAACAAAAGACAGTTGCACATACCTCTACTGAAGCTGAATACCGAGCAATTGCAATGATTGTCACTAAACTTGCATGGATACAGTCCCTACTCACTGAGTTAAATATTCAATTGCCAGCAACACCATTGATTCTCTGTAACAATCTCAGTGCAACTTACACTTGTGTCATTCCTGTGTTTCACACCAAGATAAACATCTAGCTTTAGATTATTTTTTTGTTCGTGAGAAAGTCAATGCTGACCAACTACAAGTGAAGCATATTCCTACACAACAACAGTTAGTAGATGCTCTTACTAAAGCCCTTGCCACTTACAGATTTACTACATTAATCTCCAAGATCGGTGTCTCTAGCAGATCCACCATCTTGCGGGGGAGTATTAGAGGGAATGAGGATTTCAAACCCTAACTGATGGATAAGAGATAATCTAGCCTAGCTAACTAAATTTGAATTGTAAATTTAATTCTCGTATATCACTTATATGTAGCCTATCGCTTACTTATACCTTGTATTTATACTCTGTAATCACACAATATAGATTAAACCTTTTTCTCCAAAATTATTCTTCTTCTCTACTTTCATTAATATATACTTTGATGAGGAGACGTTATTTTCATGAGGGTAATGAATTAGTATATTACATATATATACAAGTTGATTTGCTTAATTGAGCTCAATAATTACTCTTTACATATACATTCAATCATTAAAAAAAGTCATTGGTTTTATTTAAGGATTTATAGGATTTATATTTGATGCACTGTCGGTGCATCAATTCTATACACTATCAATGAATGAGAGATTGACACCTCATTAATATGTAAACCAAAAAATTTAGAAGCCTTTATAAGCAAATAAATATAATTTTATTGTAATTTCTATTTCTCTTCTTTCCTGACGTTAACCCAACCTCTTTCGTCTTCACGCAGCCTTAACAATAATCTGCAATTTCTTGGATCTGATAGCCTCCAAGGATTTAAAGCTTTCAACGTTTGAAATCCCCACAAAATTGTTAAACACCTATGAGCAACTGCTTGGTGTTTGCCCATGCTACTCCAAACAAATTAATGTATTTTTCTTTTATGTGTTTCGAAGAGAGCTTCTCAAATTTTGTCAATCAAACAAAGGATTCAGGGATTTGAGATTCTAATTTCAATTGAGATGATTAGATTCAATCGACCAAAGGAATAAAATTTGGGGTTTTTTTCAAGTTCAGATTGTAGACAAATATTATTGTCGATTAATCCCCAACTTAGATTACAAATTAATCATTTTTCTGTTAACTACATATAAGAGATCTAATAACATGTTAATAAAAAAATACAATTTATTAGTAATTATTTTCAAGTTATGTATATTTACTTTGAAGGGCTTTTAAATTTCAAAGTTTGCATTTTAATGAGGTGGCACCACCTCCTTGATCAACAGTGTATAGAATTTGATACACCGACAGCGCATCAAATATTTACTCTTTATTTAATCTGACAAGTAATTATAATTTGAAAACTTCTAGTGCATAATTCACGATTGGAATGATGATCGATGCTTGAAGTTGAAAAATTGCTACAATGCTCTACTAGAGTTCGGAAAAGTGGTTTTGGTGGAAACAATCGTGCCAGAGTCTCCCTCAACTAAGAATACCTTAGTATTCGACATAACCTTGTTTAACTTAATCCTTGGTGCAAAAGAGAGGTCAATGGAAGAGTTCGAGGAATTGGCAACCAAAGCTGGATTCACTACTTTTAAGCTTGTTTGTTCTGCTTATAGCTATTGGGTGATGGAATTGCACAAGGGAATTAACTCGTGTTAATTTGGATTAGGGTGATCACTATAAGCGTGAAGCCTTTGAATTCAGATTCAAATCCACCAACGACCTATTAAGATTAGCCTTGACTAAGTTTGTATAGTCAGTTGTACATTTATCTTATACTTTAACTTAAACTCTAAACCTTATCTCTATCTTGTAAACCCTTTAACCTAAGCATTGTATTATATATATGCTTTCCATCAATACAGAGAAATATAACTCTTTCATCTCAATTACTTCTTCATCTATTTCTCTTTAATCATATCATATCGAGATTTGTTGTCTAATGGTGTGAATTTATTTTTTGTTTCGAAGTTTAGATTACACCATAAGTGTAATCATACCCCTACTAGCCCACTGCCAAATAAGGCTTTCAACAATAATGGGCTATTCTTTTAGCCTTTTGGAAAAATGGGGTCTTACGGTCCAAATAATAATACATCAAGATTCAATCATTCAAACAATGTTTAGCAATTTACTTCCAGATTAATCGAGGGTTGGACTTAATGGAGTTTGGAAGGACATAATTAGGTGATAATTCTTGGATTTGTTGCAACATCGTTCTTGATGGTGTCACTTTCAATTGAAGAATATTGGATTTGGGTGCCGTGCAGATACAGCCATTGATTTTTCCATTTGGCTGAATATGGTTTATCCAAGTAGCTTCTTAATTTGGGATTTGATGTTTTTTGGCAGAGTTATTGGATTATTATTGGGCTCTATATCGATTTGGCCATTTGGGAGAGTAACGTGTAGCGTCTTCTTTTAGTGAATAGTGACTATTTTCTTCCCACCAATCTCTCCCGTTAGAAACAAAGCTATTTTTGACGAAATTAATTTAGACCTTTTGCTCTTAATTTTCTGTATCCATGCTCAAGAAAACGTGACTTTTGACACTAGACAAACGATCTCCTTTTTTTTTTTTTTGCTACTAGACAAACGATCTCTTATGAGGAAGAAAAAGAAGAGAATAAATTATCTCAGGGCTAAAATCTCAATTTAACACTAAACATTTCACAAAATGCCCAATTTAGTACTAAACCTTTAAAGATGCTCAATTTAGTACTAAACCTCAACAATTTGGTTCAATTTAGTACCTTTTTGATCGGATGGATTTCCGTTAACTACAGTTTCCTATTTTAAGTGGATTAGGTTGCTCAATTTAATACTAAACGTTCAAAAACAAGCTCAATTTAGCACAAAACCTTCAAAGTTGCTCAATTAGTTCTAAACCACAATAATTTTTATTCAATTTAGTAACTTCTCAAAGGAATAGAGGTGGCAAAATGAAACCAAATTGAACGACCATCACCCAACCCAATCTGACAAAAAAATCAATGTTGCCCAAAACTGACCTAACCCGAATCTAATACAACCTGATCCCGAAATAATTTGAATTCAATGATCATTTATAAAATAAATTATTAGTAGTATATTTTCTTTTGATATTATATATATTAGATAATACATGAAAAGTTATTATATTGGACCAATTCGATGAGTTTTAGTACTGAATTGAGCAACTTTAAAGTTTTAGTACTAATTTGAGAGTTTCTTTAAAAGTTTAGTACTAAATTGAGCAACTTACCACATAGGATAACGGAAAAACAGTTTTAACGGAGGTCCGTCTGGAAAGGTGCTTAATTGAACAGCTATAAAGCTTTGATATTAAACTGAGCATAACGTTAAACGTTTGATACTAAATTGAGCTCTTAGCATTACGTTAACTATTACCATGTTTAATGATTTCTTCTTTTTTTTGAAGGATGATTTCTTCTTTTGGGTACACAAATTTAATGAATTCTTCAATAGATATGTAATATGTGTTTTAGAAGAGTAATTAATAGTATTATTTGTGTTGATTATTGTATTCATTAAAAACGAAAAATAAAGAAAGAAATTATAAGAAAAAGCTCTATATTGACTAGATGACATTAATTTGACCAATTATCTTATAACACATGGGAAATGCGAATATTTGATTAATTGTCTCTTTCAATGAATAAATTACTTTTTTATATAATTTTTTTGACTTTATAAGACTATTTAAAATTACTTTTCATTAGTCAGATGGCTGCATAATCTGGATTCAAACAATTCCCTCTCGTCTAGAAAAATTGATATATATATGTGACAATATTTTGGACTTCAAAAAAAAAAGACAAAAAAAACGTTAATGCAATTTAGTTTGGGATTTGATGTTTTTTGGCAGAGTTATTGGAAAATTGGGCTCTATATTGATTTGGCGGTTTAGGAGAGTAACGTGTAGCGTTTTCTTTGGTGACTACGTAATTGCATTCCAAAGATTTTTCTTCCCTCCAATCTCTCGCATGCAGTAATATTTTAGAAACAAAGTTATTTTTAACATCATTAGTCTTCACTTCCACGTGCCACGTGACCTAAAAAAGCATATTGTTAGAGATGATAAAATTTCATTCGAGTGTGGTATTCGACTCAACTGCTTGAAACTGAACCTGATCAAACTCGATTCGACCAAAAAATCCGCTCAATTCGAAACCGAAATTATTTGACCCCAAATCCTTAATAACTCGAACTCGATCAACCCGAAATTACCCAACTCGGGATTAATTATATTTAAATGACCAGAATCCGAGAAGACCTAAACTTGAAAATTAGAGGCTAAATCAGAGGATCAAACCCAAAATTATTGGAACCATATGACCCAAAACCAAAAAACACACAAACCAAAAATGACCCAAACCCAAATGATCCGACATTTGAGCGATCTAAATTCAACCCAACCTAAAACTAAAAATTAACCGAATCCGTATAACCCAAAATTTCCTTAACCCGAAACTGAACCAAAATCCAACCCAACCAGTCCATTTGTATATACATTGGGTTTTACTATCAAAGTAACAAAAGAAATTATTCCACACAAAGAAAAGTATTAACAAAGTATAAAACAACAAATTTAAACCCACGACAAAGTTGTATTTATCAAGAAAAAAATAATTATAAGTCAAATAAAATAATTACATGTTAGGAAAATAATAAATTTTAATCATACTGTATTGAACTATCAAATAGAAAATGTCAATCACAATTACTTTTTAAATTAAAATGGTAAAAATAAAAAATATATAATATTGAATTTAATTAAATGAAAATAGAGTTTTTAGTAAAATAAAATTGTATATTAGAATAAATTTTAATATATCCAAATTTTTTGGTAAAAATAAAGTAATTATAAAGATATTAGATTTAATTGAATAAAAATAGAGTTTCTAGTAGAATAAAACTATAATAGTTAAGCAAGGACATTTAAGATAATATGTTTGAAAAATAAAGGTATAATAGACATTTCAAAAATTTCTTAAAACTCGTCCTTCTATATATAGTATAGATTAATTTAGATCTTTTGCTCTTAATTTTCTGTGTTTATGCTCAAGAAAACGTGACTTGCGACAACCCGACACTAGACCAACAATCTCTTACATCAATTCAGTACTAAACATTTTACAAAATGCTTAATTTAGTACTAAACCTGTAAAGTTGCTTAATTTAGTACAGAACTTCATCAAATTGGTTCAATTTAATATCTTTTCGGATAGACCTCCGTTAACTCCAATTTCCATTAAGCTAGGAGCTCAATTTACTACTAAGCATTTAATGAAATGTTCAATTTATTATTAAACCTTTTCAGAGTTGTTCAATTTAGCTCATTGAGTTGGTTCAATTTAGTACCTTTTTCGACGGAGCTCCGTTAACTTCGATTTCCGTTATCCTAAATTTAAATTATTCAATTTAGTACTAAAAGTTTAAAGAAAGGCTCAATTTAGTACCAAACCTTCAAGACTTCAATTTAGTACCAAACCTTATCGAATTGATTCAATTTTGTATGAACCTTTTTTTTACTAGTTGTTCCCCAATATATGCTTTTCTCAATATAAAATTTACATCTTTATAAATAAAAAAAAAATCTAGCATTTTTACTAAACCTCGGAATTATAAACAAATAATGTAATATTCATAAGTATTTGAGTGTTCATTTAATCTAATATTTAAATCAATATTTGCAAAAAATCACAAGAAATTGCAAAATGCATTGACCTCAGCCAACAATTAAAAAATTCTATCGATTTCTATGAATTACACAATTCTACCTTCGACTCTGAAATTATTGCAATACATTTTCAATTTTTGCGAAATCCCTAACTATCGGGTTTACCAAAATTCTAAATCACCATAAACCCCAATTGCGCTAACCTTAGATTTGATTGAATTAAACAATATAAAAACGCAAACCCAATCGAACATTAACCCTATTGAACTAAGTATAAACTATGAAGAAACCCAATATAACTCATATGAAAGAATAAAATGGCTACTTCGAATTTTAGGATATGCTCAATTTGGGGGATTCTAAATTGAACCAATTTGATGAGATTTAGGCTTAGTTTGACATTGAGGTTGGGGTTTGAAAAAGCTTGGTTTGGAAGAAGTGTTTTTGAAAATTGCAGCTTAAAAATATATAATGTTTGGTATTGCTGTTAGGCCATCTCCAATGTAACAGTAAAACGCCATTTTGGTGATGAAAAAAGCAAAATTTTGCTCCAATGAAGACGGTATAATGCTACTCCCAATGCGCACCAAAATAGCGGATGAATAGTGTAGCGGCATATTTGCCGCTTCACTATTCATCAACGGCAAAATCCTTTTTTTTTAATTATTTTAAACAATTTCTTTAATTACATTTATATCTTTTTTATATTTAACAATTTATATTTTGATTAATATTTACATTTTACATATTGAATAATTATAAAAAAATTATATAATTAGAAAGAGTTAATTCTTTAAAACAAGACCAATATATATTGAATATGTTTTTTCATAATTATTTTTAAGACTAATTTTAGGGTTAAAAATTCAACAATTTAACAAAAAATAAATAAATAAATAAATATACTTAACTTAAATTTACAACTTAAATAAAGTTAAAAACAACTTAAATAAAGTTAAAATTACAACTTAAATAAATTTTGATGAATAAATAATAGGGTTAAAGAGTAATATAGAATAAAATAATCAATTGACACCATTTTAGTGTTGTAACATTGGAGAAGGAAAAATTTTGGTGTTGGAATATTCCAAAAAGATTATATTTTTCACACTAAAATGGTGCAATTTTTGAAGGGCACATTGGAGATGCTCTTAGAAAATATGGTAGAATGATAAAATGTCTAAAATGGATATATATTAGTTAAAAAGGAAAGAAAAAAATAATTAGGATATTTAAGTAATTTAATGTCCAAAAGCATTTTTGAAACACAAAAGCACCTAAGAATTAGTTTTTCAGGTTGACTTGGCTTTTGCAGTCAAAATGAGTTTTTTACACAAATCAAGATTTATCTGGCATAACGTTTGAGGTGAAAAGCAGCTTTTTTATTTCTAAACGCAATGTCAAACCAAGTCTTAATACTAAATTGAGCAAATTTGAAGGTTTAGTCATACATTGAGTGTTACTTTAAATGAAACCAAACCCACCCGACCCTGACCCAACCCAATTTTTTAAAAAAAAAACAATGTCACCCGATCCAACCCAATCCTCTATTACAACGCACAAGTCCGAAATATTTTGAATTCAATAATCATTTATAAGATAAAAAAAACTTTTGATTTTATTGCTAATAAAGTTATCTTAAACAATGTGTTTCTTAAGATAATAAAAAATCCAAAATCAAATTACTGTAAGTTATATTTTTATAATATTAAAAATAATTAAATATTTGATGTCAATTGTTTATATAACTTTTCATTTGTGTGTGTAAAAGATAATACATGAAAAATTACTAAATTGAATCAATTCTATGAGTTTTAACACTAAATTGAGCAACTTAAGCTCCTTTTGTGTTTGGCGATTGGATGCTTATAAACAGCTTATTTAGCTTTTGCTTCCTTAGGCGCAAGCAGCTTTTGTGATTGGTTAATTGACGTGTCAACAGAAAATGGTGGAAAAGTTACTTTTTTTTTTCACTGGAGGGTTCCCCCTACTGTGCTTTAAGTAACTTCTGCTTATAAGCTAAGCTGAAAGAAAGGGAGCCATGTAGGATAACAGAGAAATGGATGTAACGAAGGTCGATCTGGATATGTACTAAATTGAACTAATTCGATGGGGTTTGAATAAATGTTTGATACTAGCGTAACGTTAAACGTTTAGTACTAAAAATTGAACTTTTAGCCTTATGTTAGCTATTACCATGTTGAATATGATTTATTCAATAGATATGTAATATGTGTTTTAGAAGAGAGTTAATATGATTTGTGTTGATTACTGTATTCATTAAAAAAGAGAAAGAAAGAAAGAAAAATCTAGATATTGACTAGATGGCATTAATTTGACCAATTAATCTTAACAAATGGGAAATGCGAATATTTGAATAACTATCTTTTTCGGTAAATAAATTAGTAACTTTATAACTTTTTTTTGGACTCTATAAGGTTATCTAAAAGGCCTAATGTCCAAATTAGCTCTAAACATTTCCAAACTTGTTCAATTTGAGTCTAGACTTTTAAACAAGACCAAATTGGATCTAAACGTTAGCAAATTGCACCAAATTGGACCTATTTTGGACAGAAATTTGGAATTGTAGTAACTGCGCATGCGTTTTACCGCCACAATCCCGTCCAAAATAGGCCCAAATTTTGGTGCAATTTCCTAACGTTTAGATCCAATTTGGTCATGTTTAAAGGTTTAAACTCAAATTGAACAAGTTTGCAAAAATTTAGACCCAATTTGAACATTACTCCTTATCTAAATTTACTTTTCAGTATTAGTCAAATGGCTGCATAATCTGGATTACAACAATTCGCTCTCGTCTAGAAAAATTGATAAGGTGACAATTTGGACTTTAAAAACAATGAAAAAACTACAAAAAAAAAAAAAAAAACCGTAAATGCAATTATTCTCATTCTCATTTTGGACATTAATAATAAAGGAAAATTATCCTCAATAATAAATGTAAATTCATACTCCGTATATAGATTCTAATTATTATATGGCTTGGCTAAGTCGGGGGTTAATTTGTTGATTCAACTTTTTTTTTTTACCCATACGGTATCCAGAATTTTACTTTGATTAATCCGGATTCAACCAACATCGTACACCTGATTTTAGTGGGTGAGTCTAATAATGAGGCAGCACGCAAAGTCTTGAATTTGACACATACTTAAGTTGGAACAGCTACTTACTTGATCCAACCCCTTCGTTTGGTTTTGTTTATTCAATTTAATTTGCTGGAATGGAAGGCTGGCTGTTTTATTCCATGGGCTGCTAATGGCATTTTTCTGGGCAAAATGGCCTTTCTGGTTTTCTATGTTTGTGACATCTATATGATTTCTGACTTTTTGGCATTTTTCTAACGTGACATCTGTATCTTAATTTAATTTGGACAAATGTCAAAAGGAGAAAAGTTAAATGCTGAGCATACAGCAGTTTGAGAATAACTTTAATATATATATTTATATTCTATAATTCTAAACTTCAAAAACCTTGACCTGAAATATCTAAAATACCCTTTAAATTTTAAAAATTTTAATATTCCTTTAAAAGGTAAATATATATTTTAATTTCATCAAAACCTATATTAATATTAAAATAACTTTCTTAATCAATTGTAAAAAACAAAGTATCCTGATATAAAGTTCTTATATATATAATAATATAATAATTATTAATAATATCTTGATGTTTCGATTTATAACTCTTTAAACAAAATAATTGAAGATGACATCTGGCGAAAAGAAAAAGCAATTGAAGTTGACAATTGTAGTTGCAGCTGCTTGGAAAGAAAATTGCGGTTAGAAGTTAGAACTAAAATTGAAGGTTTTTTTTTTAATCGTCGTGTCGCATGTTTTTATTATTAATATTTATGTATATATATTGATCAAAATATGAGACGAAAAATGATTAATTGCTACTATTGGATATATTTAGCTCCAAGTGGTTAAATGGGTAGGATGCGGTCATGGAGAGAATATATTTTTTTTCTTTGATAAAATGGAGAGAATATTTAAAGGTTCAATTTATAGTGTGTTGATTCCCAACAAAAATAATTGATAGTGTGTTGAAGAAAAGTTATATGACCATTTGTTGATTAAAAATTTATATGTTTAATTTATGTAGTACAACAATATTTTTAAACATTATTCATATAAAGAAAGTGAAGTCTTTTAAGTAATTGGCAATAGATGGGGAAACTCATATTTTAATACTCCATCCTCACGTATAGTTTAGTCTGATTAAGTACTGAGTTATGAGTGTTGCATGATTGTTGTTTTATTATTTGTACAATTTAAAGCTTATGGTCTTTCTTGGCCAAAAAAAAAAGCTTATGGTCTTCTTGAAGTATATATATTAATGTCTTTCCTTTTGAAAAAAAAAATGTATATATTAACGAAATCCATAATAGGATTAAATTTTTGTTGATTGTTTCTTTTGGCCAAATTTTTTTTCTTGACTGTTTGACAATACTGTTTTCTATCTATTTCCTTTTGTGATTTTCTCCAAAAACTTTTCACTAGAAGTTGAATGCAGATTAGAGAAGATGATCTTAATAAAAACTAATTAAAAAAATAGTATTCAAAAGAAAGATTCAGATTATACGGATTATTTTAGGTTTTACAAATTAATGATTAAAAATTGATACTATAATATTTATGATTTTTAATTTAAAGGACCACTGCAATTTTTGCTTTATTTGTTGATGAAGTGTTGGTTTTTTATAGCTTGACAGTGTATAGGATTTATACAATGTCAGTGTATCAAATATTAAGTCATATTCTTAATTGGAATTTGTTTTAAAATGTTTAATAAGTTTGATAATGATTTACTTATTAATAAATTTCTTAGAATTTAAAGTTTAATCGGCTGTACTGTAGAATTGAGCTGATTCCCATAAATTAAGCATGTTAAACAATACTCCCCCCCATTAAAAATAAGTGAAACATTTTAACTTTTGAGGTCTTTCAAAATAAGTGAAACATTTTAACTTTTGAAGTTCAAAATAAGTGAAACAATTACAAAACCAATGCAATTTATACTCTTTTTTCCATATATACCCCTAAGTATTAAATAAGATGGTTGAACCTCTAAGTGGTCTTGGAAAGTAGGGAAGAGAGAGAAGATTTATTAATTAATTGTTTATAAAATTTTTTAGAAGGATAATTATGTCATTTTAGGTGAGTTTTTACTAAATTTAAAATAAACTAATCATTGTCTTGGTCTGTGTAATTTAAAATCAACTAATCATTGTCTTGGTCTGGAGTATTATTTTAGGGTCATGTTCATATATTTGTTTAAATTTATCAAGAAGTTCTCTTTTCTTCTCTACAAAATATTTCTTTTATTTGTGGGGTAAGGAAGGATCCTTTCATCTTCTATTTCTTTCGTTCTCATAAATTGGGATTTTGGTGTTTACAAATGGTTAAAAATCTAAGCCTTTTTAATTTGAAAAATTTTAACATTCCTTTAAAGGGTAAACATAAATTTTTATCTCATCAAAACCTATTAAAATAAATATATAATAACTTCTTAATAAATTGTAAAAAGCAAAAATTATTTCAGTCTTAAAAAAGAACGAAGTATTTCTCTCAAGTTCTCTCTTCCACGTCAATCTCTCACATCCCCTCTTACTCACCCTGTAATTTTTTTTATGTAATATTTCTTCGAAGCTTTATTATTATAGAATTCATTTTATTTTTTTTCTTTGGCTGGGCCTTTTTGCGGGGTAAGGAAGGATCATTTTCATCTTCTATTTCTTTCGTTCTCATAAATTATGATTTTTGTGTTTATCAATGGTAGAAAATCTTAGTAAGAGGATTTTTTTGGCACAAATCTAAGTAAGGATTTAGTTGATGGTTTAAAGTTGTAGAGTAGGATTTAGACCATTGAGAAAAGCATATTAAAAAGGAAATTGGGATTTTCACATTACTAAATTTAGTCACCATACAATCAAGTTCTAATAAATTGGGATTTTATTCAACTTTTGTTTCAGTTGGGATTTAGAAAAACTAAAATAGGATTTAGACATACAATTTAAAGCTTATGGTCTTCTTGAAGTATATATTAACACCTTTCCTCCTGAACAAAATAAATATATATATATATATGAATGAGATATACAATGGGATTAAATTTGTGTTGATTGTTTAATAACACCGTTTTCAATCTATTCCCTTTTGATGATTTTCACACGAAACATTTCACTAGAAGTTGAATGCAGGTTAGAGAAGAAGATCTTGATGAAACCTAAATAAAAAATAATAATCAAAAGAAAGATTCAGACTATACGAATTATTTTAGGTTTTACGAATTAATTATTAAAAAACAGTACTATAGTATTAATGATATTTACTTTAAAGGACCTTTGCAAATTTTGTTCTATTCATTGATGAGGTGTCGGTTTTTTTTATAGCGTGACAGTGTATAGGAGTTATACACTGTCAGTGCATCAAATATTAACACATATTCTTAACTAGAATTTGTTTTAAAATGTTTAATAAGTTTGATATAGTTTTAATCGACTATTTTTTTGGTAAATTGTTACTCCCTATGTCCCAAATTATCTGACCCTTTTGAGTCAAAGCAATCCTAACTTTGACTCTTAATTATAAGAAAATTATATAAAATTATATTTTTAAAATTATGTTTTGATTAAGTTAAGTCTAAAACTTTTCAAAACATATTTTTTGAAAATTTGATTGCATATATTTTTTTTTTAATTAAAGGTCAAAGGTAGGATTAGTTTGACCCAAAAGGGTCAGATAATTTGGGACAGAGTGAGTATTTTAACAAGTTTATTTATAATATAGATAAATAATTAAGAAATTATAAAGTATGATAGAATAAAAGGTTTGGAATAGTTGAAGAAAATTTAATTTCTCGATGGCCAAAGAAACACCTATGAATTAGTAATTAAATGTTAATTTTCAAAGCAATTTGTACACCCACTTTTATACTTCTTTACATTATGTTAGGTTTAGTTGCGATTTCATAAAAATTTGATTTACAGATAATTAAGGGTGTGTCTGATTGAGTTGTGAGATTCATTTTTTTGGGATTGAAATTGTGAAATTAGCATTGTGGTGTGGAATTAGAATTGCAATATAATAAGAATACAATATGTTGAAAATCTTCGTGAAAGCCTAAAGTTCAATTAAAAAAAATACTACTGCATATACAATACATGTACAATAAAGTTGAAGTTAAATAAAAAAATAAACTGATAAAAAAAAGCTTTAGAAGTTATTAACGTTGAAGTTATAACCTAAATATTTTTTTAATAATCTCTATAGTTTTTTTCAGAGGTGGAGCCAGAAACCTTGGTCAGTGGGGTCAAATATTCTTACGGAATTTTTTTTGTTGAAGTTTATATCTTTGAAAAATTTTAACCAATATAGATGTAAGTTTTTTCTAATAAAAAATTGGATTTAACCAATAGGCGATGGCACATTATATCTAAGTTATATTTTAACAATTACTTAATTTTTTGTCTACCATGAACAGATATTGTAATATCAATATTTCTATCTAGATTTCAACTAATGATACATAAATTTATCATTTAGTCAAGATTTATTCAATTTTAATGGGGTCATAGAACATTTTCTTTAAATTTTCACTTATTTTAGTGGGGTCATTTTAGGCAAATGTCCAAAAAATTACTACTACAACCTATATATAACATAACATTTTCAAAGTTCAGTGGGGTCATTTGACCCCACTGGGAGCAATGTAGCTCCGCCCCTGGTTTTTTTAGTAATCTTATTAGATGTGAAAATTGGTAACCAATGTAAGATTACAAAATCAGATAATAGCATCTCAAAATTTTTTGTAACCATTGCTGAAAGATTCAGACTATGGATTATTTTAGGTTTTACGAATTAATGATTAAAAAACAGTACTATAGTATTAATGATATTTACTTTAAAGGACCTCTACAAATTTTGTTCTATTCATTGATGAGGTGTCGGTTTTTTATAGCCTGCCAATGTATAAGAGTTAGACACTGTCAGTGCATCAAATATTAACCCATATTCTTGACTAGAATTTGTTTTAAAATGTTTAATAAGTTTTATATAGGTTTAATCTCCTATTTCTTTTTGGTAAATTGTTATTTTAACAATTTTATTTAGAATATAGATAAATAATTAAGAAATTATAAAGTAGGATAGAATAAAAGGTTTGGAATAGTTGGAGAAAATTCAATTTCTCGATGGCCAAAGAAACCCTTATGAATTAGTAATTAGGAAAATGTTAAATTTCATACCAATTTGTACACCCACTTTTATACTTCTTTACATTGTGTTAGGTATAGTTGCGATTTCATAAAAAATTTGATTTACAAATAATTAAGGGTGTGTCTGATTGAGTTGTGAGATATATTTTTTTTGGAATGAAATTATGAAATTAGCATTATGGTGTGAGATTAGAATTACAATATAATAAGAGTACAATATGTTGAAAAGCTTCGTGAAAGCCTAAGCTTCAATTAAAAAAAATACTATTGCATATACAATACATGTACAATAAAGTTGAAGTTAAATGAAAAAAAATCCGATAAAAAAGCTTTAGAAGTTATTAACGTTGAAGTTTATAATCTTAATATTTTTTTTATAACCTCTATAGTTTTTTTAGTAACCTTATTAGATGTGAAAAAAATCGGTAACCATTGTAAGATTACAAAATCAGATAATAGCATCTCAAACTTTTTTGTGACCATTGTTGTTTTTTTAGTAACTTTAAAGAAGTAAATTAGTAAGCTTCTTCATTATTGATGAAAAGTTTCAAAATATACTGAGAGTGTAAGTTTATTAAATTTACTGATAAAATATATGTAGAGTTTTTGCTAACCTCATATAACAAAATTTGTTAATTATTTTTATTATTGATGAAAGGAAACTAAATATTGAAATCATTGATAAGAGTATAACATTTTCATAATTTGTATAGCTTTTTAAGTAATCTTACGTAAGAAAACTGATAACCTTCATTATTAGTAAAATCACAAAAAAAAAATGTAAGATTACTATCGTAAGTAACATTTAATTTAAAATCTAAAGCTTTTTAACATTTAATTTAAGGATATAAGATTATTGAATTTATTGATAGACTATAAGTTTTTTGGTTTCCAATGTAGCTTTTTAGTAATCTTGGATAGAAAATTAGTAACATTTATTGCAAATGAAATGTTACTAAAATTAGTAAAATTGTATGGTTAGACCAAAGTCCATTTAATACAGGGCTAAATTGTCCCAATCAAAAGTTCAAGCGACATTTTCTCCCTTTTGTGATAGTTCGGGGGCCATTTTGTCCATTAAGACAATTGGTGGATAACACTATAATTGTTTTGATAGTCTCTATAGTTTTTCAATAACCTTAACCATTTAATATATACAAATAAAAATACATCATTAAGAAGTGGGTTAACCTGTACTTATACGCTGCATGTAATTTATTTTTAATTTGGACCTGAATTTACACGTGAATAGACCCGTTGAAACTAGGCATAGTAATAAATCTGTTATAAGTCTTAAACACATAAAAGAAAGGACAAAAATGGGGTAGTTATCTCTATCTAAAAAAATGGAGCTTTTAGTAATTTTGGTGGGGTACACAAATTATATATAGTATAGTATATATATCTAGAGTTTTATTGTATTTTTTATGATAAATATTATTAATGTAATGTATAAGTTTCCATTATTCTTCCCTCAAAAAAAAGTTTCCATTATTCAAAATAGAATAAAACACTTAGTATTTATAAAATTTATGAGGTGATAACGTATATGTACATATATTAAAAATTAAAAAAAGTTAATTAGTAAATATAATAAAAAGACACAAATTACAAATAACTAAATTTTAAAATTTTATAAAGAAATATGCTTAATGACAACACTTTAATTATATTACATCTAAAATATATATATTGAAGGGAGATGACTTTTCATTTGGTCACACTTGATGACGAAGGCTAACTTTGATCATGAACTTACAAAATACTATCAACAAAAAGATTAAAATAGAGAAAGATTAGAATTAGAACTTTATTTTCATAAACTATTAAGCATATATATACTAAAGATTAAACTTTTGATTTTTTTATTTGATATGATTTATAAAAATAAATTTTTCATCTTATATTACAAATCAAATGCTTTTTATTATATTTCTATTATGTTAATTCTTACTCTATTTTATAAATCATTAATATACGTGCAACGCACGTGCTTTTACTAGTAGGTATATAAGTATAGATAGATAATATATATATATATATGAGTAATTATTATTAACAGTGTAAAATTTGAATTCTACAAACGACTAAAAAATAGACATATATTCATTTTCAAAATTAATTTTATTTTTAAAATTTAAAATTCGGTAAAAAAACATGTCAAACCTTAATCACAAAATGTGTATTCTGCTTAATTCCACTTATAGTGTATTGTATGATCTTCCTAAGTATTCATAGGTTCTAATTAATTGGGTTGGCTAAGTCAAGTGTTGATTTGTTGATTCAATTTTGCCCGAACGGAAAAGCTGGCCGTTTTATTCCATGGGCTGCTAATGGGATTTTTCTAAGGCGAAATTGCCTTTCTGGCTTTCTATATTTTGTGACATCTGTATGATTTCTGGGTTTCTGGTTTCTAATGTGACATCTGTATGTTAATTTCATCTGGCCTTTTTTTTTTTTTGTTAATATGGCCTTTTTTTTATATTATAAAAAAAAGGGAGCAGCCATAGCCAACAACCATCTTTTCTCTATAATCTTCCCCTATATATTTGCAGTAATATACTTTTCATGTTATATAAAACATATATACACTAGCTAATTTTAAGGGTATTTCACTCTTTTGCTCTTTTTCCATATCTATCCATACTCAAAAGAATTAAAACATGGCTTCAACACTAGGCAGCCAAAATATTACGTTAAATCTTGAAGAGGAAGAAAAATGTTACTTTCAGGCAATGAAAGTGGCGACATCTACTGTTCTTCCTATGGTGTTGAAAGCTGCGGTGGATCTTGATTTATTAGAGATCATTGCCAAAGCTACCCCTGAAGGCCGGAAACTGTCTCCTATTGATATTGCCTCTCACCTTCCGACCATAAATTCCGATGCTCCATCGATTATTGACCGAATTCTTCGTGTCCTTGCTAGTCACTCTCTCCTAACATGTGATGTTGCCACTGACGAAAATGGACATGCTCAAAGATTATATGGTTTATCACCAATTGGAAGATATTTCCTTCACAATGATAATGGAATTTCCCTTATTCCATCGCTCGTTCTTTCAAGCCACAAGACTTTTATTGAACCTTGGTATATATACGTCACTCTCTTTTATCACATAAATTAAATCATGCCCATGTTACATTAATGTTCATAGTCACTGAATGAATTTTGTTGTATATTTAGGTATTACTTGAAAGAAGCAACATTGGAAGGTGGCACGCCATTTGTCAGGGTATATGGGATGCATGTTTTTGAGTTTAGTGCCAAAAATGGTGAAGTAAATGCCCAATTCAACAATACAATGAGTAATCTCACTGTCATAGTCATGAACAAAGTTTTGGAAAAATATAAGGGGTTTGAGGGCATAAACCAACTTGTAGATGTGGGAGGTGGATTGGGTACAAACCTTAATCTCATAGTTTCCAAGTACCCACAAATTAAAGGCATTAACTTTGATTTGCCCCATGTTGTTAAAGATGCACCCCATTTCCCAGGTGATTAATCAGTCCACACATAAGTTTCCCATCTCTTGCTATTACTCTATCTGTTTCTTTTTAATTGTCCAATTTTACTAATTTATTTATTTATTTAAGAAAAGTATTATCCTGCAAAATACTTTACTTTTTAATAAAATTGGACAATTAAAAACGAACAAGGAGTTAAGACAATTAAATAGTAACAAAGAGAGTACTAATTAGACCTTTTACAAAATTACTATTTCAATCTTTTCATTTCAGGCATTAGCCACATTGGAGGAGATATGTTCATCCAAGTTCCTCAAGGAGACGTTATTTTCATGAAGGTTAGTATCAGTATGAATACAAAAACCCATTTTTTGTTTTCTTTTTTTTTCGATTTAAAATCTAACATGACTTTTATCAATTTGAAACTTTCTAGTGGATACTTCACGATTGGGATGATGATCAGTGCTTGAAGTTGTTGAAAAATTGCTACAATGCTTTACCAGAATCTGGAAAAGTGATTGTAATTGGACCAATTGTGCCAGAATCTCCCTCGACAGATATTGTGACTAATACTACCTTTATATATGACATGATGATGTTTAACGTACACCCAGGTGGAATAATTAGGACAAAGGAAGAGCATGAGGCATTAGCAATGAAAGCTGGATTCACAAGTTTTAAACTTATTTGTTGTGCTTATAGCTACTGGGTGATGGAATTGCACAAGGGATGTTACAATAACTCGTCTTAATTCCGATCGATGCTGGTGATCATCTTTTGAGATTTGTTGATTGATTGATGGTGTGAGTGAATATTTTTTATTTCATGGATCAAACTAATTAATAAACAATGAGGGTTAATATCCCCTTCTTATAATCTTGCTATGTATATATATGTTTGAAGTTGAGATCTCCATATCGTGGTCTCAATTTCAACAATATATATGTTTTTTTTTGCCATCATATATAAGTTCGTTATAATGTTTTCTTCTTTTCGACCAAACAAAATAATGTTTTTTTCTTGTTATACTTATATAATTGTAATTTTTGAATAAATAAATTAAAATAAAATAAATTTCACAAGCAATTTAAGTAGTGCTGAATTTCAATGTTTACAGAAATTCCTTGATTGATACCCTAATCCAATATCCCGAGAAAAATTAATTAAGTAAATAACTCCTACCACATTATATTCATGGTCCTAATCAATAGCATTTTGCCAATTGAATTGGTACAATACAAGACATCCAATAGAAAAGATGAAGCTTTACTTTGCTATAAAAAACCGGTAGAGATGTCCAGAAAAAATGTTGCTACTGGTGAAAAAGTTGCTAAAGGTTTGAATTGGTGAAAATTTACTGATAGCTGTGGGAAAAATAATTGTGCGGCAGAGACCATGAGTAAATTAGGCATGAGGGAGTGGCATGTAGTGTGAAAAGAAATGGCCCAAATTACCAATCCCAACTAGCCCATTGACACTAAATTAGTTTTGAAAAGAGAAACAAAAATAGGCTCTAAATGGGCTCTTTTTCTTCAATTTGAAAAGTGGGCTTAGCTCTTTGGCGGCCCAAATTATGGGTTTTCAGTTTTGTTTTCATTTTCACTAGGTTTCCCCACGTGCTTGCGCTGCGCGTGAGGGGAGTGTTGTATTTTTGCGCCTGTGGGCTTGTCATGGGTTAGTTTGATTGGGCAACTTGGTATCAACATTTTTATAAGAAAATTGTAAGGGAAAAACCAAAAAAATATACATGTAGTATTAGAATTCAGACAATTTTAACGGTCTTTATTTGATAAGAAAACAATCAATTAATGATTTATAACGATAATGACTAAACTGTTTGACATAAACGAAGGGTAATTTGATACATACACTCATTAAAGCTAAAACATACTAATATACATTATTCAGATATTAAAATACCTAGTAGATCTCAACTATTTTACAATTTTTCTTCTGCTCTGTGTACCTTTTGAACTATACTTAAGTTCCACATTATGGATTTGTGTATCTAATAACGTTCTCTTTATCGATCAAAAAATCATGATCTGTCCCACGCTTCAACTCCTGGAGGGTAAGACGACCAGTTCCTGATCAATTTATATGGTAAAATATTCTATATATAACTGTTTCAACTATAACAAAGGAAGTTTTAAGGTAAATAAGTTATACTACCTCACAAGAAGCAGACTTAAAGCTGAAGGTATAGTCCAGACCAAAGAGTTAATAACTTATTTCTGGTGGGTGGTAGTGCACTAAGTAATACAAATTAGGAAGAGGAGAAATAATGAAACCTGATAACTCAAAATCAAAGAGCCAAATACTTGATTAAACCTGCAAGAGAGAACAAAAAATGAGAATGATGGTGAAATCAGGTGAACCCATAAACATAAGCAATTTGCAAACCCATAGACAAATCAGGAAAAAAAATGAAGGTGAAAACTCAAAATCAAAGACCCAAATACATGTTGAATCATGCAAAAGAAACAAACCATACAGAAATAAACCCATTAATTGAAGACTTGAAAGGATAATAGAATAGAAGCAACCAAAACATCAAAGAAATAAACCAATACCAAATTGCAGAAAATCACCGACTGGTGCTCTCTTGTTCAAAGAACATCAAATCCAACAACGATCTGACCAACTCAAATCAGAAAAAATGAAAAAGGGAAGAAGAAGTAACAGAAGCAAAAGGAAAGAGCAGAGAAGAAGAACCGAGAGATGAAAAAAAAAAGAAAACAATGAAGAAAGTAGAGAGAGAAACGGGAATAAGGGAGGAGGAGTGGGTGGAATTTTCTGGAACCCGACGTGGCGCGTCCTAATTGGTCCATTAAACTTTAATTTACTATCATGGCCTCAAGGTTTAGTCTTAATTACAAAAAAAAAACCGGCATTGAAATGACTAAAAAAAGCCTTACATAATAGTGCAAAATAGTGGCAAATCTTAACTCAAACTCAAATAAACCTGGTTTTTCCGGGATTTCCACTAATCAATTAAGGGGTGGTTTTAATATGTAATAACTGGTTTTATATGCTTTGCAATTAATGTACTTACATGCAATATTAAGAAATTGAGATTAATAAAGTACATCTTATAACAAAGCTGGAATTTAACCGTTGGATCGATGATAGAATTGCAAAACAAAGACAAAAGAAAATATTAAAAAAAAAACCCAAGTCAAATGATACTAGAGGTGGCAAACGGGCGGGTCAGGTTGGGTTCGAATTCGGGTTTTCGGGTTCGGGTTTAAGTTGGGTTCGGGTTGAATTTGGGTCAGGTTAATTCGAGTTCGGATTGAATTTGGGTCAGGTTAATTCGGGTTCGGGTTCAGTTTGGGTTTTAGCCTTTTTATCCGGATGAATAATGTCATTACCTTTTTCAAATTTTATGTGCAATTTATTAATTACCTTTTAAATATACTCATATGAAAAACTACATGGCATAAATGAAATTTTCATAAACTTTTGGATTCGGGTTCGGGTTTTTTTGGGTTCTGATTTTTTCGGGTTTGAGTTTTTTCGGGTTCGGGTATTTGACTTTTTCTGATTAATCGGGTTCAGGTCGGGTTCGGGTTCGGATTTTCAGACGAGTTTTTCTCGGGTCGGATTCATTTTGCCACCTCTAAATGATACCAAGAAGCAAAGGAAACAGAGTATAATAAAACCAGGCCCAAGCAATAAATGTTTACTAGACCAAGTATTCCCAAATATTAGGCCATTTTAAATTGAGTTTAATAGAGTAAATTTAATGGGCTAAAGGATCAAATAATATTCGATTTAGGTTCAACATTTTAATTTGGTGAAATCAGGGCCTAACGTTCTAAATTTATCTCAAATAAGGATCGAACGTTTCTATTTTTTAGTGCCACTTGTTAATTTTTCAGTAGTGAATGATCAGGTTAGGTTTTTATTTGGGTCGAAATTGATCTGATTCGACCAAATTGAAATGTTGAGTACTAAATCTAACTTTTTCACTAGATTAAACCCTTATAAACAATTAGCCTAATGTAATTTTATTTGATTCTTATTTTAGGTAAAGTCTTATTTTTTTTATTGTATTAAGAAGTTAATTGATTAAAAAAATTGTTTGAGTAAAAACATATAAAGATGTTTGGGAGAAATTATTAGGTGAGGCTGTCCCACCATGTCAGCTATGGAACCAACCACTAATGTTAGAGTTTTGCTACATGTCCCTCCAATTTGGCCCTCCACTTGTCCCTCTTGACGTGTCATTAGAAAATTTACCATAATTTCTAAAATCCTATTCAATAATAGCCTAAAATTAAGCGATTTACCCTGCAAATTCTCCATATTTATAACTAGGGGCTAAACCTGGATTTAATTTGTTTCCTTAATTATTAGGAGGGTCAAGTTGGAGGGACAATTCGGAGGGTCAAATAGAATTTTCCCTAATATTATGAAAACTCACCATTCCAGATGGTTTATTTTAAAAGTGGTTAAACTTTTGGATATAATTGTACCTAAATTTTAGGAGTTGATTTGATGTGACATAATTGTAGTGGTTAATCGACTCATGATGGGATTGTCTGATATAATAATTTCTCAATGTTTTGTGGGAAAAATCATAGAAACCTAAAGAAAAAGTCAAAATGTCCATTAATAATTAGCCATCTTTTATTTTTTTCAACGAAAAAGTCTCCTTATAGGCATTACTGACCCAGGGCTCTCAGTCCCACACTCCCTCTTAAACCCAAGATTCCATGGCGATCCAAGATTCCATGGCGAAAGGCACACCTGTGAGCAGTAGTGGGCTTGCCAAGAGTGGATCTTAAGATAGGTTGGGGACAGACAAGAGTCTATGTGAGAAAACATTGTGTTTACTCAAACTCGAACCTATAACCACAGTTGCAAAACCTTACACTCGACTTTCTACCACTAAATTACCTCAGAAGGGCTAATTAGCCATCCATTTATAAATTATCCAAATATCAAACAACTTTTATATTGTGCATTTAGTTCCTCGACTCTTAATCTAGTCTGACTAATGGGATGATGTTAGAATTTTTGTTTTGTTTTTTCTGTCCTAGCTAGCTAGACAAAACTTAATCCAATTTTAGGCAATGCAAGTATCAACAAAAGAAAAGTCCTTTTATATCATCAATTTCACAAAGTCCTTTACTTAAAATAGTAAAAACAAAAGATTTCCTTATTATTTCCGTTTTCCTTTTGTTGTTTAAGTCAAAGGCAAATTCCCTTTAGAATAGCCTGGAAAGGCAGATTGCTGATTTTACTGTCAAAGCATCTCCAGTCGCCAAGAGCACATACATGGAAACAACACAAATATGAAAAAAAATTATATAATAGAATATAAGCAGAATAATTCTCCAAAGAATATTCTTCACTAAACTTTTCGTTGAACATTGGATCCCACGAGAAAAGCTAATTAAAGACCGGCATCAACAAATTTAGATTTTTTTTGTGATTCTTTTTCTTTGTTACTAGAGTATATATAGTTCAAAAAAATCATAGTAATAGTATTACAAATCAAAGTACTAGTATTAATTATTAAATATAATTTTTTAGATGTTAAATACGATTCTAAATACATGCTTTGCTAATTATGTGGATTTTGCATTTTTATTTGGTTGATTTAAAGATATCACAAGACTCAACTTGAAACTAACTTTCATTCAAAACAAAAATGTTAAAGGTTAAAACTCTACCAATAGATGCCCTATGCGCATATATCTGAAGAACATTTCATTCTTTTTTTTAGCCGGATTGGGCCGGATTAGAAAATCAACTTCTTTAATAGAGCCCTAAATCGAGGTTAATGGCCTCTTCTAATGTCATATTGTGTAAAATTAATAGGTAAAATATCCAATCAAATTATATCCTGTAAAAAATTAATCTTCAAATTGTCCCCTGTCACCATCCTTAGAAATCATATTATATAGTTTTTGGTCCTAGATCTTGTAGTCCTCCGAAGCCAAGCTTCACACTATAAATACATACTTGCTGCATTCTTCAATACTCACAAAAACATACCTTAAAGCAACATTGAAATTACTAAATCTCCTTAGCTTCTTTTATAATTTTCAACATTCTCATCATGGGTGTCTATCGACCATTAGTTATCTTTGCAATTGTTGTTGCCATTGCTCCGGTAATCTCATTTGCAACGGAGATCGTCGTCGGTGATGAAGCTGGATGGAAGTTAAATTTTGATTACCAAAATTGGGCTAGTGGCAAGAAGTTCACTGTTGGAGACACTCTAGGTACAATATCACACTTGTTCATTATAATAATTTTCAAAATCAATTTTATATTTTGTTTGCAATTCTTAGTATCTTAATTAACCTAATCATCATTTTTAATCTGTTCCATTAATCCTTTTTTGGTACTTATGTAGTTTTCAAATACAAGCAAGGAGATCACAATGTATACAAAGTGAATGGAACCGATTTCCAAAACTGCAATGTTCCAAAAAACAATTCGTTGGGACTTTTCACTGGAAATGATACAATTAAGTTGGCAGCTGCGGGAGATAAATGGTATATTTGTGGAGTTGGCGACCACTGCAGCCAAGGGATGAGGCTTAAAATATCAGTTTCAAACTCTGCTCCTGCCTTGTATGCCAAAGTGCCCATTTTCCAGATCTTTTCAGGGATAATCTTCGCCATGGTCGCCATGATCACGGTTAACTAATATATATACTATTTAGTATTTAGTCACATATACCAAGCATACATATATTATATGCATTTGGTTTTGTTGGGATAAATAATATATATGCATTTGAGATTAGAGCATATATATATATATATTCATAATTTGTAAGGGATTGAATTTGTTTCTTTTGGTTCTCTGTTAAAATAGATACTTTATAAGCTCATTTAGCTGTATGAAGAATTGAGGAGATTTACCTACAATAAATTAAACTTGTACTAAGCTTTGCACTTTGCTTACTACTATGAGATGATATGGGCAAATATCAGATCTATGTACCACTTTATAGAAATGAAAATGTTCGAATTCAAATATACAACAATTTCAAACATTGTCAGACAGTTTGGCCGAGTGGTCTAAGGCGCCAGATTTAGGCTCTGGTCCAAAAGGGCGTGGGTTCAAATCCCACAGCTGTCAAATCTTATTTTATTTTCCTTTTTCCATTATTCATCCAAAACAAGATCATCAACCTTTTTCCATTATTCATCCAAAACAAGATCATCAACCTATATATGAGCTAAGATAGGCTTTCAAGTGGGGTATGCCTTTGGAAGCTGTTTTGTTTTGAAATGTATTCTTGAACCACAATAACCTAACCTTCTCTTGTTTATACCTATTGTCTTGGTAGACATAAGTAGCTTTGATGAAGAGAGCTCTAGGCAATCTCCAACATCCAACTCTATATATATAATTGCAGGCAATGCTAACTTCAAGAGTTTCTTTTCTTCAAATTCCAACTGAATCTTAGAGAAGAATAGCTTCAAAAAAATAGTTTCTTTTGCTTGTGCAATAATAATTTTGCTTTTATATACCAATAATTGATTCTTAAAAGCTTGATCGACACATTAGAAATAAATTCAATCTTTACCAACTAAAACTTGTGTATATGTATGCTATGGTTAAGCGGAATTATGTATTTGATTAAAATCGTTCCCACCAAATCCCACATCGTAAGTGTGAAGAAAAATGTGTTCTTTATATAGAGCGCAAGTCCGATGATTGATTGCCGAGCTTGGTAACGCAAGCTTGTGACTCAAGTGGGGGCAATATGGTGATGGGACATTTGGCTTGAACCATCGAGTCTGGTTCAAGTGGCTGATCCCTGGCTTGCCCGCGTTCCAAGCTAGGAGTTGAGCCAAGGGGACTCTAGCTGGGTCTCGTGGCCTGGCTCCTAGAGTTGGAGGGTTGGCTTCACAGCGAGTGTCTCTTGATTCCAACATGGCTCTGTGGGTTGAGCTTAAACCGAACCATCACTGTTTTCTTTTTTGATTCATTCAATCTTTACTTACCTAAATTCTTTTACATTTGGTGACTACTTATTTTGTTAAATCTAATGTAGTATACCATAGACATCCATGTAAACCCGACCCGTACGTGCCTCTGTTTTGAGGAAACAAAGCAATATTCGGTGGGAGGAATTTTCCTTTTCCAACCTACAAAAGAATTTTTCTTCCAACAACATATAAACCCTGAAAATATCTAAAAAAGAACATATATTTCTAAGCAAAAGAAAAAAAAACCCATTAAAAAATTTAAAAGTGAAGAGAGAAATGCTACTAAAATTTTAGTCAAGTAGTGCAGTCTGCAGGCATACTTCTATGTTGTGACATGTGGTTATAGTTTTTGTTTCCTTCTTTTAAAATCTTGTAGGCTTGCGTTTGGACATTTCCAATTCAAGATTATTACATTGAAGTATTTCTATTAGGAAAAACAGAACTAATTAGTATCATGTTCTTAAAGAAAACAAGAAACCTTAATCAAACAATATTTTGCAGTCCAATGTATTAATTAAAGAAATGCTGACCATTCATTGCCGCTTTCTTACAATTTCGAGGCATTTTCATGATAAATTAATTAGTTTTCATAGCTAATCAAGTAAACTATAAATGTGCCCTTAACTGCAACTAATTACCCAAACCAGCTTTCAATCAAGAATCAGAAACCGAAGCTTAGTACAAAGAAGACTTGATCTATTGCTAGGCTTCAAAATGGCCTACAACAAGTTTCTCATGATCGCCATTGTTGCCTTATTTCTTCCCACAATTTCCATGGCGACAACTTATATGGTCGGGGATTCTAGCGGGTGGACGATCAATTTCGATTATCAAGCTTGGGCAAAGGACAAAGTGTTTTATGTTGGTGATAAATTAGGTATACATACATATTAATTCAATTCTATTATTTAATGTTTTCTAAACACAAATGTTCAATATTGAGTTTCATACTAGTACTTTTTTTTTTCGAGTTTCATTTCTTTTAAGCTAAAGTTCTTATAATTTTTTTTTTGTCTGAACCACAATTTTTCAGTGTTCCAATACCCTCAAGGAGTTCACAATGTGTTCAAAGTTAATGGTACTGCCTTCCAGAATTGTACCATTCCACCAGCAAACCAAGCACTCACCTCTGGAAACGACACAATTCTCCTTGCAACCCCAGGAAGAAAGTGGTATATTTGTGGTGTTGCCAACCATTGTTCCGCCTACGGTCAAAAGCTTGCTATCACCGTCCAATATTCATATGGTTGGGCACCAGCTCCGGCTCCATCTTCAATTCCAACTACCCCAGCAACACCAACTGAACCTTGGGCACCAGCTCCTGCTCCATCTTCCCGTTGGGCACCGGCTCCTTACCCACCTTCGGTACCAACTACGCCAGCAACACCAGCTGAACCTTGGGCACCAGCTCCTGCTCCATCTGCCCCTTGGGAACCACCAACTGAACCGTGGGCACCAGCTCCTACTCCATCTGCCCCTTGGGAACCACCAACTGAACCTTGGGCACCAGCTCCCGCTCCATCTTCCCCTTGGGCACCAGCTCCTTCTTCACCTTCGGTACCATCAACACCAACCAAACCTTGGGCACCGGTTCCATCTCCCTATCCATGGTACTAATCAGCCAAATTTTTATGCCATATCCATTGTTAGGGATTCTCATCAAGTTTTCAGAGCACTTCTATTAAGAGTTTTGAGTGTGATCATCATTATACTAGTTATTTCCCTAAAAAATACTACTCTTGTTATTGATTTTATGTTTATTTGTAGTTCTGATATGATTGTTTGCTATTGATTACGAATCAATAGTACAAGGCTGCCTTGTTATTCAATTTCTTTTACAATGTTGGTTGGTTATAATTTCCATTTAAATTCTTCTTCCGAGAAATGCATCACTGTACTTTATATGGTATATGGACAAGTGATCAATGTCAAAAGAAGAATATCATGAATCCTAAATTCAGGAAGAACAAAAAACTTGATTGGGAATAAATCAGGTGATCTTTGTGCCACTCAACCGGCTGATGTGATGAAATAAGCATTGCCATTATTATTTATTTCATTTCATCCTAAAGAACTCAGTTCGATAATGAATTTTTGTTTCAAGATGCATAGAATTTTTGGCTTACTCTGTTTTAGCGGTTAATAATTAAAAGCAGAATTTATGAACAGCTTATCAAAGTTCAAACGGGAAAATCAATATTACATTTTCCCTTCAGAGAAATCCGAAAATCTAAAGATAAACAATGTTGAGGAAGGACAAGAAAATTAACTTGCATTTATGGTCTTTGGAGCCACTTCCACCCAACCATGTACTGCTATGGAATTCAGCATTCGGAGTGCATAATTTTTATTTTTTTTTAAACTCTGTTATTGAATAGTAAAACATTGTTTTCTTTCATTAGATATTGTTAGCACTACTAGAGAGGTTATTGCTGCTATGTCAACGTCACCCACTCCCTCTTGGAGGGATGTTCCTATTTCCCGGTAGCCTCCCTTGGAGGAGGTGGTTAAACTCAATACGGATGGAGCAGCTAGGGGAAACCTGGGTATTGCTAGAGCTGGGGGTGATTAGAGACTCGATGGGCAACTGGATTGTTGGCTTCGCTGCCCACCTTGGGGTTTGTTCAAATGTTGCGGCCGAACTGCATGCTCTACGACTTGGATTGCAATTAGCTTGGCGGGAGAGCTTTCGTGCTATTATATGTGAAGTTGATGCAAAGGTTGCTCTTGATCTACTCCTTTCGGATAACATTGAGTTTCATCCGTTGGGAGCGTTGTTGTTGGACATCAAGGAGATGTTGAGTTGGGAGTGGCAATGTCATTGTCAACACACTCTTCGTGAGGGGAATTTTTGTGCTCATAAACTTTCAAAGATGGTTTGCGACCTGGATGCTGACTTTGAAGTTTACCATGTTCCTCCTCTACAAGTTATGGATGCGTAGCAGGCGGATAGTCGGGGTGTTGCTTTCGCCTAGGGTTTTACTTTCAGTAGTCTTTTATCTTTCTTTGTTACACCAAAAAAAAAAGCAATATCTTCCAATTGGGCTAAACTATCATTTTCCCCTTTAAACTTGTAGTGTTTGGACATTTTGTCCCAAAAACTTTAATTTTGGACGTTTTGCCCCATGAACTCTTAATTTTGGACATTTTATCCATTGAACTCTCAATTTGAGCCTTTTTTTACCCCTTGAGTGACTAATGGCGTCGTTATGGCACTGACGTGGTGTGACACGTCGAACGGAGTTTTGGACGTTTTGCCCCTCTAAACTTTAATTTTGGATGTTTTGTCCCTAAGCGACAAGAACTTCAATTCAGATTTGACTTAACATCTGTTATTCAGGGGGCAATGGAGGCTCAAATTGAGAATTTAGAGGATAAAATGTCCAAAATTAAAGTGCAAGGGCAAAACGTTCAAACACTACAAGTTTAGGGGAAGTAATGGTACGTTTGCCCTTCCAATTATATAACATTGAGGCTTACTCTTCTTTTTCGGGGTTGAACTTCGAACATGTATATATGGGCCTTATTTTCTCTAGAATTCTTGACTACCACACTGATTCTTTTTTTTTGTCTTTTTTACAAACCTCGATCCGTTGTAATAATATTGATCGACTAATTCAAAACTGATTTGTGTTGGACTCCAAATGAAGAACTTTTCCCATACCTATTCTCTCTATTCACAATACTTGAACCTTATTTACATTAACCTCTCTCGACTCAATCCCATCAGCATTGGTACCTTGATAATTGGATATGTAACTGAACCAAATGAAAAAAAAAAAATAGTAGTCAATATGAATAGAGTGCCAAACCTTGTATGTATACATAAAATTTACAATAACTAGCTAGTAAACAGTTAGTGTGACCTGTTGATAGTGTTAAATTTCTAATTTTAATAATTAGGATTCAAATCATAACAAACTTAAATAAAAAAAAATTAAAATAATTATAAGTTACATGCAGGAAGTATTGGATCTGATATACGAATTAATCAACTAATTAGGAACATCACGATTCACAAATTCAAGTAGTCTGTTTGTCAATGGATCACTCGTGTAACATCCCCCGGTCCATTCCTCTGTTTCGAGGAAACAAAGCAATCAGTGGAAGGAATTATTCCTTGCAAAAAACCAACAACACATACCAAGTACCAACTTCGAAGATGATCTCTAAAAAGTAAAAACTATATAGTATTTTTTAAGCAAAACAAAAACAACATAATTAAAACCCTTAAAGTGAAAAAGGAGATTATAATTCTACTACTAGATATATTTAATTAAGTATTAATGCAGTCTGCAGGCATATATGTTTCTATGTTGTGACATATGTGTTCATAATTTTTGTTTCCTTCTTTCAAAATCCTTGTCGGCTTGCATTTTGGACATTTCTATATTCAAGATTACTATTACATTTGAGTATTTTCAAGGAAACATCCCTTAAAAAAATTGCATTTTCTAGAATAAAACAGAAATGACTATATATTTTCTCAATTTGTTCAAAAAAGATTCTTTAACTTATACTCAAACATTATTTTGCAGTCCTACGCATAACCCAAAGTTAAGCTGACCCTTGCCGCCCGCTTACATTTTTAAGGCCTTTTTAATTTTTATGATGAAATAATTATTTTCCATAGCTAAGGAACCAAACTATATATAGGCCCTAATCTGCAGAGAATTAGCCAAACCAGGTTCAATTATCAATAATTAGAAGCAAATTGAAGCTTATTACAAAAGATTATAATTGACAAAATATATTCTTCTTAACCTTCAAAATGGCTTCTAACAAGATTCTCATGATCGCCATTGTTACCGTATTTCTTCCCACAATTGCCATGGCGACAACTTATATCGTCGGGGATTCTAGCGGGTGGACGATTAATTTTGATTATCAAGCATGGGCAAAGGATAAAGTGTTTTATGTTGGTGATAAATTAGGTATACATACATATTAATTAAATTCATTTCTATTACTTTAAATCTTTTGGGTCAATCATTTTTATAAAGATATATATATAAGTATAGTACTTCTCATAAATCTTTTGATTTAACCAATTTTTTTTCAGTGTTCCAATACCCTCAAGGAGTTCACAATGTGTTCAAAGTAAATGGTACCGCTTTCCAGAATTGTACCATTCCACCGGCAAACCAAGCTCTCACCTCTGGAAACGACACAATTGTCCTTGCGACCCCAGGAAGAAAGTGGTACATTTGTGGTGTTGCCAACCATTGTTCCGACTATGGCCAAAAGCTTGCCATCACTGTCCAATATTCATATGGCTGGGCACCGGCTCCGACTCCATCTTCCCCTTGGGCACCAGCTCCTTCAGTACCAACTACACCACCAACTGAACCTTGGGCACCAGCTCCGGCTCCGTCTTCCCCTTGGGCACCAGCTCCGGCTCCATCTTCCCCTTGGGCACCAACTCCTTCTTCACCTTCGGTACCAGCAACACCAGGAACACCGACTGAACCTTGGGCACCGGCTCCATCTCCCTATCCATGGATCTAATTATCAGCTATATTTTTGAGCCATGTATCTGTAGGGATATTCTCATCAAGTTTTCGAGGCACTTCTAATGGTTTTGAGTATGATCAAATATTATATACTACTAGTTATTTTTTCTAAAAAAAATAGTACTCATTATTATTGATATTATTTATGTTTATTTGTAGTTTTGATATCATTACAGTACTAATTAATAAATACCAGGTGTCTTGTTATTCAATTTATTTTATTACAATTTTGGTGTTTGGCTAATTTCCATTTGAATTATTCTCATATAAATGCATCACTGCACTTTATTTTATTTTATAATATAGTAAATGGAAAATTGCAAGTCAAAAGAAAAAATATGTATCTAGAAAGAAGAAAATTAATTAGCATTTATAAATTAGGTCTTTATGCCATCGAGTCCGCTCATCACTACAAGAAAATTGATTTTTAGCAAGGTGACGACAAAAAGATTCCATTGCAAAATCTTGTTTTTACAACAATAATTAAAAGTTGTTGTCTAAGTAATTTTGATGGTTTTTTTTTTTGAAAGATTTTGATGGTATTTTATTATTTTACACAATAACTTTTTAATCGTTGTCAATGTTTACAATTTTCGTAACAACAAATATAAAGTTGTTGCAAAATAATAATCTATTCATAACAATTTTATAAAGTCATTGCCTATGTGACTTTGATGGTATTTTACACAACACTTTTTTAGTCATTGTCAATGCTTTTACAATTTTCGTAACAACAAAAATAAAATCATTGTGAAATCATAATCTATTTGTAATAACTTTATAATTAATGTAATTGCCGAAGTCATTTTGATAATATTTTACACTACACTTTGTTAAGTCTATTAGAGAATAGGTAGTTTAGTTAATCACCCTTAGTTAAATAATTAAGCTTAGTTAGTTGAGTTAGTTAACTGATAGTTAGTTATGGTTAGGTAATTGGTTAGTTACTAAGTTTAGTATATATGTAATAGGATCAACTGTAAACTTCACTTTTCTCCTTTATTCTTTTCTTTCTTTCTTCTTCATCTTTGTAAATCTGATATGGTATCAGATGTTCTTTTGCTTCCGCTCACTTGATCTTTTATGGATTTTCCAGATTTTCTTTTCGTTTATCAAACATTAAACGAGTTTCTTTCGTTTTGATTTGTTCTATTTTTTATCTGCTAAATCGATGGCTACATTAGCATCTTCTGCTACTGGTTCCTCTGCTAATGGTTCTTCTTCTCGGCCTGAGGATTTTCCCTCAAGTCCTTACTATATACATGCCAGCGAGAATCCAACGTTGGTTCTTGTTTCTGCAGTTCTTACTGGTCCCAATTATCACTCTTGTAATCGCGCCATGAAAATGGCTCTCCTCACCAAGAATAAGCTTCATTTTGTGGATGGTTCTTTGAGGGTTCCAGCTCGTGATGATCCTTTATATCAAGCTTGGTTGAGATGCAATATTCTTGTCATCTCCTGGTTAGTACATTCTGTCTCTCCTTCTATTGCCCAGTCCATTATTTGGTTGGAATCTGCAGTAGATATCTGGAATGATCTAAAATCTAGGTTTTCACAAACCAATTCTTTTAGGATTTCTGATCTTTATAGTGAACTTTACACTAGTAATCAAGGATCTTTAACAGTTCATGAGTTCTTTACAAAATTGAAGGTTTTATGGGATGAACTCAATATTTTAAGGCCTATTACTTCTTGTTCTTGTGATCTTGTTTGTTCTTGCACTTTGGCCAAAAAGGTTCGTGAATTTCATGAAAATGATCAAGTTATGATCTTCATTAAGGGTCTTTCAGATCTTTATTCTGGTATTAAGACACAGATTTTAATGATGGATCCACTACCTTCATTGAATAAAGCATATTCTTTGGTGATTCAGCAAGAAAGATCTATTTTAAATGTGCTTCCTAGTTCTACTGATGTTAATGCTTTAGCTGTTAAGGCTCCAATAGTTTCAAAGGGTGGTCCTGTACCCGGTTTCAAGAAGAATTTTAATAATACTAAGAGGCCTCAATGCTCATTTTGTGGTCGAGAAGGACATACTATAGAGAAGTGTTACAAGAAACATGGGTATCCACAAAATTATAGTCAGAACTTTAAAGGAAAGAGGCCTTCTCATGTTGCTAATGCTGTTGAAACTGTAGATGATTCTGTGCTCCCAGAAAATGCTGACACAAATGAGGTTTTTCACTTGACAAAGGATCAGTATCAACAACTTATGCATTTGATTCAGCCTCAACTTCATCATGTTAATGCAGCTGTCACACCTCCTCAATCATCTGCTAGTACATCATATGGTACCCTCTACTCTGATAATTGTGTCATTGATCCTAAGATATCTCTGAATGTTTTTACTAACAAAACCAATGCAGCTACAAATTGGATCATTGATACAGGGGCTACTGACCACATTACTTGCAATATTAATTATTTTTCTTCTTATAGAAAGGTTCATAATGTTTATGTTGGGTTGCCTAATAATACTAAAGTCCTAGTCACACACATTGGCACTGTAAAATTTAATAATTTACTAATACTTTCTAATGTCTTATATGTTCTTGATTTTTCATTCAATCTTGTTTCAGTAGGGAAGCTTACTACTGACATCTATTGTTGTTTAATCACCACATCTTCTCATTGTCTCATCCAGGACATCCATCATTGGAGGATGATTGGAGTTGCTGAGAGATCACAAGGACTTTACAAATTGCAATATAAATCTACTAATGCTTTGCACACTCCTTCTGCCATTACACATGTCAATGAACTTGCGAATGTTGCTATGTCTGCTATTCCTGTTGAACATTCTACGGTTCCATCTTATAATGTTGCTTCTGAAGTTTCTGTTTTTGTTCCTTCTGATTCTATAAAGCATGTTGTTGTTGATTCTCCCTGTAATACTGCTACTATGGATGTTAATAATGTTTCTGGTTGTAATAATGATACTTCAGTTCTTTGGCACAATAGGTTAGGTCATTTGTCAAATCCTAGATTGAAGTGTTAATTCCTTCTTCTACTCCTGTTATCTTGTGTGAAATATGCCACATGTCTAAGCATAAAAGAAGCTCTTTTCCTGTTAGTACTTCAATTAGTCATAATTGTTTTGATCTTATTCATATTGATATTTGGGGGGATAATTATGCTCCCACTTTTAAAGGACAGACATACTTTCTTACTATTGTTGATGATTTTAGTAGGTTTACATGGGTATATCTAATGAAAAACAAGTTAGAAGCTCGACCTATAGTGCAAAACTTTGTTGAATTGGCAAAAATTCAATTTGATGCCAATGTCAAGTGTATCAGGACTGATAATGGGCAAGAATTCAACATGGCATCCTTTTATGAATCCAAAGGTATTATCCATCAAACTTCCTGTATTAAAACTCCTCAACAAAACAGTGTTGTTGAAAGAAAACATCAACATCTTTTAAGTTTTGCAAGGTCTTTACGATTTCAAGCAAATTTGCCTATAGAGTTTTGGGGATATTGTGTTTTGCATGTTGTATTTCTTATAAACAGAATCCCTACTCCTATTCTTAATAATGAATCACCTTATCAGAGAATGTTTCATAACTCTCCTCATCTTGAATCTTTAAAAGTCTTTGGATGCTTAGCTTTTGCTTTTAATCACAGTAATATTAAAAACAAGTTTGACAATAGAAGTATTAAAAGTATTTTCATAGGATTTGTTCCTGGAGTCAAAGGGTACAGATTGTATGATTTAAGCTTGAATAAAGAATTTGTCTCTCGAGATGTTACTTTTTATGAGAATATTTTTCCCTATTCTGCTACTTATGCTTCTACTGACAAAATGCAGTTTACAAAGCATAAGTTAGCAGATTCTATAATCTTACCTTCTTTCAAGAATGATGCAGTTTTAGAAATCACAGATGCAGATATTCATATGTCAAATCCTGATAGTCAACTTTCATATGTTCCTGTTCAACCTCCAGCTCAACAATCAAATGAACAACTTCATACTAACCTTCTAGCAGATCAAAATATTCCAGATTCTAATCTTATTGTTCCACACCTTCCTTCTGTTACACAAATACAACAAACTCAAGCTACAGAGCTAAGAAGAAGTAGAAGGATCAAAACTACTCCACCATATTTGTCCAATTATAAATTGTAAAAATCTAAATGTGCTCAAGTCCAGAAGACTAGTCCACACAGTCTACCTACTGTTTTCTCTTATAACAAGGTTTCTATAAAGCATAAGGCATTCACAACAGTAATTGACACTGACAGAGAACCAAAGACATATAAAGAAGCTTCAACAAACCCTAATTGGCAACAAGATATGAAGGAAGAGTTGGATGCTTTGGAAAAGACTCAAACCTGGAAATTAGTAGACTTACCACCTGGGAAGAAAACAATAGGTTGTAAGTGGGTATACAAGGTTAAAAGGAAGGCTGATGGATCAATTGAGAGATATAAAGCACGATTGGTCGCCAAAGGATACACTCAACAAGAGGGTATTGATTATTTAGATACTTTTAGTCCTGTTGCAAAAATGGAAACAGTTAGAACTTTGCTAGCAGTCACAGCTTTAAAAGGATGGTTTCTTCATCAATGTGACGTTAATACAGCTTTTCTATATGGAGATTTAGAAGAAGAGGTTTATATGAGATTGCCAGAGGGATACTTATAGAATTCAACAAAAGTTTGCAAATTAGTCAAATCATTATATGGTTTAAAACAAGCAAGCAGACAATGGAACATCAAGTTGACAGAACAGTTGTTTCAGAAAGGTTTTGTGCAATCTCAGGCTGATCACAGCTTATTTACAAAGAAAACAGGTGATAAATTTATTGCTTTACTGGTCTATGTAGATGATATTCTCTTAGCTAGTAATGATATGAATGAGATAAGCATGATTAAACAACATTTGAATGACCTTTTTAGCATTAAAGACCTAGGAGAATTGAAATACTTTCTTGGATTAGAGGTCGCAAGATCTAAGCAGGGGATCAATATTTGTCAAAAGAAATATACCTTAGACTTGCTTAAAGATATGGATTTCTTAGAATCTAAACCTGTTCCTACACCCATATTACCAGAAACTAGACTTACAAAGGATACAGGAATTCCTCTTGATGATATTTCAAATTACAGAAAGTTGGTAGGGAAATTACAGTATCTTACTACTACTCGACCAGACATCTCTTTTGCAGTTCAACAGCTTGCTCAATTTCTTGATGCACCTACTTCAATTCATTTACAAGTAGCTCATCGAGTTCTTAGGTATCTGAAAGGTACAATTGGGCAAGGATTGTTATTTCCATCAGAAGGGGCATTCACTTTAACTGCATATTCAGACTCAGATTGGGGTACCTGTTTGGATACCAGAAAATCTATAACATGATATTGTGTTTTTCTTGGAGGATCTCTTATTTCATGGAAGACTAAAAAGCAAACCACAGTAAGCAGAAGCAGCTTAGAAGCAGAATACAGAGCCCTAGCTTCAACTGTGTGTGAGATCCAGTGGTTACATTATATTCTGAAGGATTTGGACATTGTCATTACAGTGCCTACTCCCTTGTTTTGTGACAACTTATCAGCTATTCACATTGCTAAGAATCCAGTATTCCATGAACGCACCAAGCATTTGGACATTGATTGCCATGTGGTTCGCACACAACTACAACAAGGCTTGATCAAACTACTACCTGTTACTTCTCATCTTCAATTAGCTGATTGTTTTACAAAGGGGTTATCTTCTACTAATTTTGCTAATGCCTTTTCCAAACTTGGAATACATAACTTGTATTCAGTTTGAGGGGGGGTATTAGAGAATAGGTAGTTTAGTTAATCACCCTTAGTTAAATAATTAAGCTTAGTTAGTTGAGTTAGTTAACTGATAGTTAGTTATGGTTAAGTAATTGGTTAGTTACTAAGTTTAGTATATATGTAATAGGATCAACTGTAAACTTCACTTTTCTCCTTTATTCTTTTCTTTCTTTCTTCCTCATCTTTGTAAATCTGATAAAGTCGTTGTCAATGTTTACAATATTTGTAACGATAAATTCTTAAATTGTTGCGAAATCATAATCTATTCGTAATAACTTTATAAATTCATAATCTATTTCTTAAATTGTTACGCAATTAATTTTCTTAACACATTACGCAATGACAAAAATAGTCGTTATAAAAACAGTTTTAATTTCAAAAATTGTTTTAATCCATAAAACTGCTTTAGCATCTAAACAAAGGCAGAACTATGGTTTAAGGGAGAAATTATTAAGTAGGTCCATCCAATCATGTTGCGTCACATAAACCTTTCTTGCCATGTCATTTTTACATAGCCTTCTACGAATTAACATCGGTTTCCTCACGTTAATTAATCACACAACAAATCAAGGAAAGAAGAAAATTCAAGTCCAATTTTTTTTTTTTAAAAAAAGATAATTTTGTAACTGCTAGGAGGATTTCCTCTGAGGCGGTTACGGAATTTTCTCATTTTCTCATTTTTTTCTTCAATCATTTATAGAAGATTTTTGTTTCATTTACCCTTTCTCTTTTGGTCTTTACTATGAATTTGGTAATGTGCATACGGGACTCCTTGTGAGAGTTTTTGTATTGTTTTTGTACAATCTTCCAATCCCTGGTTCTTTTTTTATTCATCTTTTAATTTTTCTTTTAATCCCCTTTTCCTTGTTAACAATGGCTGATGATTTGAACAATCTTTGGGTTAAAATCCCGTGCCATTTGGATTGTTAAGGGAGAACGTAACACTAAGTTCTTCCATGTTCAAACAATGGTGTGACTGAAACCGCAATAGGATCATCAGATTATTGATTAATATGGGTGGGATCGCACTGCCTTGAAGGAACCCAACTTCCAAACTGGAAAAGAGCAACAACACGTATTGGATCAAAAACCAGGTCTTTATCAAGTCAGGCATCACGACGTGTGGGAGGCAAACATGATCAGATTGAAGGAGATTTAGATGTTGGTTGTATTGACTTGCAGTTTGGGTCATTGCAAATAAAAAAATAAAAAAGAAGAAGAAGAAGAAAGACATACTTCTAATGTTATAGCACATACTATAACTTTAGTCGTGTTATTAATGTTCTTGCTCGTAGTTTTACACTTCTAGAATTTGGTTGTGCTCATAAGATTGCCCAGTTTAGTTTTAGTGAGGATACATACTTTATTTGGTATGAAGTCTTACCTCTATGCGTTGTGTAACTCTCTTATTATCATAATTCAGGTTTCTACTTGACTCTAAAAAAAAAGAAAATTCAAGTCCGATAAAAAAGCAAAAGAATGGGGAAAAGGACCTAATTTTTTACTCTATCCGATCTACTCTCTCCCGGTAAAGAAACTTTTTTCAATATAAGATGATTAATCTACTCCATTAATAGTCTCTTCCTCAACCAAAGAAACCTTTTTCTATGTAAGAAGTTGATGAACCCCGAGATCTCCTCAACAACGGTGTTGGGTTGTCGCTCTCATCCAACTCCAGTCTCACAATTTATAATTGATCTTTGTCGTTGGATGATACTACGTGTCATGGTTTCTCTTTACAATTGCAGTGTTGTTGAAGTTATGAAATCAAGGGGGTGGGACAAATTCCTTTTTTATGTGAATGGTTAATACTTATTTCATTGGCTTTCAAGTTGAGACAATGGTGGCTTTAGACTATGTAGATTTTCATCTATAGCTTTTCTGGACAATAATTCTGGATTTCACTGGTTATGTCTCTTTGTCGTATAAACCTTAATTTTTTTTTCTTTTTTCCCCTATTTGGAAATTTTCTTATTTTTTCTTAATTGCAAGAAGTTGATTAACGGTGTGAGTTAACAACTTTAGTCTAAAGACAGAGTTGGGTCCTATCTAAAAATGAAATGGTAAGAAAGGTTTATGTGGTGCAACGTGATTGAATGGACATATGGATGACATGGTAGATCCATCTTACCTAATAACTTCTCAGTTTAAGGTTGTTACAGATTGCTTGCTCTATTCATATAGGTGGCAAAGTATGTCCAGACCTGATGAAATTGACTTAATCTGAATGGAATTGAACCCGATTATAACCTATAGTATGAATAAGTAATACAATCCAAAACCGATTTAACCCGAAACCGACAAAAACCTGATAAAAATTGACCAAATATCTGACTTAACTCGATTTAGAATGACCTGAACTCTCAAATGACCCCCACTACATAACTAACCCAAACCCGAATTAACTTGAACTCTATTTATGGTTTAATTTTTATACTTATGTTATAAAAAAATATATATACACAATTTTAGTTTCTTTAATTTTTAATATCTAAGTAGCAACTTGCAATTGTAAAGTAAAAAAAATACTCAAAAACTTATGTGAACAAAAAAGTTCTTAATGTACTAATCTTTCCAACTAAATTCAATCCCAATATTAGTTTGCCAAATCCTGAAAATAACATTGTTTAACATAAAATTAATAGCTATAAAAATAAACCAAATATTCTAAGATAACTACAAAAGTAAAAGAGAAAAAAAAAATAAAATTTTTTTTCTTCTAGTAGTAAGAGACACCATCTTCATGTAGTAGCATCATAAAATGAACCGGCATACCCATGGTAGATTAAAAAAATGGATGTGTCATGTGTATACATTAAAAAAATGGAGGTGTAAATTTTAAATCTCTTGGAATCCCTTCTAAATTAATTTAACTTTTGATGTTTGGTAGATACCGACTCTAGTTTTATATCGAAATCCAAATTTATCCGACTCAGAACGACCCGAGTTTTGAAATGACCCGATATATATAGTGACTCGAACTAATTTATCTGATTTGAAATGACCCATTAAACCCGATCAGCAATACAACCTGGAATCGATTATATCCAATCTAATAAGACCCGTGACCCGTTAAGACTCGTGACTTGTTAAGGCCCAATCCCGATTAAACTCAACCCAAAACAGACTTGACCTGCAAAATTACCACCTATATATATTCATCTCCAGTCTTTAAGTACAAATGGTCTTTAGACGTTACTTTGATTGAATCATAGAGACTTGATATATTTGTTTCTAGGCCTCAAATTTTGTAGGAAAAGTTGGTAGGATCAATTATCACACTCTGAATGTTGTACAATTTCTAGCTTTTCATTTTCAGGTTTTTTATTGAAAATTATTTTCTTGAAATAATGGAGTAGTGCTTCATTCAAAAAGTAACATCTAGTAAAATTTCTGCTATTGTTGCATGGGCAATGGGCACCAATTCGTTAGAATGACTTACTTTTTATTGGGCGGATGCCACTTTGAGTTTTGACATAAATTTTCCCGAAAGGGAATTGGAAATTTTGGAAATACTAGAAGTCGATGGAGAACCTCCATCAAAGGATTGATTTTCTGGATTGTTTTTAAGTTGATCTTCTTCATAATCAAAGTCAAAATCCTACATACAGATATAATGATTAATGAAGGGTTAGGGATGAAAAAATGAAATTCAGGAAGAAATAGTCCTTACTGAATCATCAACCATTGGTAAATTTTCAGGAGTATTTGGAGTAGATGGCTTTGGATTATCATCATTATTAGACATGATCAAGGTAAGATTAGTTGAAGCATGCAAAATATAAACATAAAGTTTATAATGAAATAAATACAGAATGTATATATATTGAGAAGAAAACATGTTTATACTTACTGGAGAAATGGAAAGATTGTTGAAAATCTCAGCTCTAAAATGCTTGAAACAAAAAGTTAAGTCATGTTCAACCCACCAAGGATTGAATGATGTACAAACTCCAGGAAGAGATTTAAATGTCATGAAGGAGTCTCTCACATCATATATGAACTTAGCATTGACAATGAGAATAGTTGGAAGTTCCCAATCTTCAACAAGTTCATGAATAGGCTCAAAGTTGGCATTGGCAATGAAGAAATTAGGAATAGGGATTTGTTGTAAAAGGCCAAATTGCCTATGGCAAAATTGAGGAGAATAAGTTGTAGAGAATATCATACCAACTGAAGGTCCAAACCCAATTTTTCCACATAAATCTCTGGGACTAATGAAAGATGCCCAAGTAATGGTCATATTTTCATGAACTAAAGTGAAAGGCATCAAGTTTCTTTGGGTGACCCAAAAGAAATCTGCATATTTATCCTCAAGATGATCATAAGGAGTAAAGAACCTATGGTTAGTTTCTTGAAGGTTTAAGAAATAATCAATGAGGCTTATCAAATCAGGATGTTTTGGATTTTTCACTATGCGTTGCCGCAAGATAGAACTATTTCTAGCAGTTCCAATTGAGAAATAGTGAGGTGATGAAGAATAAAATTGATATGGAACCATAATTGGAAAAGCCAATGTGGTCCTTCTATGTGAGAAGTTGGAGTGTTTGAAGACATTTCAGACACAAGAGAAAACATAACATGATAGGTTTTGGCCAATATTAATGGGACTAAATCAACAAATTCATTCTTGTTCAAAGCTTCAGCAATGGGTAGATATTGACTAGCGACACTAATTGGAACGCAAAAGACAAATTTGCAGAGCCAATATAAAAGAAATCTTATATGCTCTTTGTTGTCAAGAACAATGTATGAAGTGATGCATTGTCTTTCTAAAGTGCGAAAGGAGTTATAATTCTTCAGAGGGAAATCACTAGGAGGTGATTCAAAAAATGTTCTATGGTTGGCTCCTAATCAAGAACACTTCATTGCAATCAGCATGGATAAATCTTTGGTAGTCATAGTCATCCAACCATAAGAAAACAAAAATACATTGTAATTGGAGGACCAAAATAATGGTAAAGCCGCCATGATGTAGGGATCAATGCTTGGAATATTTAAAGTAAGTTTAACCATATGAATAATACCTAGATTTTGCCAAAATGGAGTATATATTTTGGCCAATTTGGTATACCGAGACAAGAACCGATCATCAAAGGTTGGCCATGAAGGAATAACTGATTTTCCCTTGAAATAGTTCATTACTTGGACATTTGGAGTGTGCAACAACAAGTTTTCAGTTTTTGGAATTGGAAGCCATTCTTCAAGTTCGGTTGGATCAACGACTTGATTACCGCATATAGTGCGAGCATTATGATTTCCCATCCTGGCATTCGTGTTAGCCATTGTATGGTGTCTATATTTAGCATCTTTCCTGAATGAAGATGTTTTGTTCAAAGGCTTGAGTGGCGCCATGATCATGCTAAATTTGTGAAGGAGCAAAAGTGGTGAAAAGAAGAAGATGAAAAGTAAAGTAGTGGGCTGGTGAAAGGAGTTGAAGAAAGTAAATACGGATTGAAACCGGACTAATAGGATTTTAGAAGGAAACTGTAATGGAACAGTTATTGAGATTAGACAGTTTTTTGACTAATCAAGGAGTTAAAATATGTGTGGTGACTAAACCAACACATAATTTTGGGGGCAATTGTTGGGTTGCAAATTAAGTATTAGGGCCGGACCAATATATTTGTGCTTATGGAGAGATTAAATCAAATATTTTTGGGCTTGAATTTAATTACTAATGAGCTTATGAGATGATGAACTCTTAAATGTTAATTAGAGAAGTCAATTATGGTTAATTAAGTAAGTTAATGGCCAGTTATTTCCACTTTAAATGGGAACAAATTAAATGCAATTCACATGTTGAATTAATTCGGATGAGAGGTTAATTAACTACTAATTCGAACACTATTAAAAAGAGTTTTTCTAATGTCCAAAGGGTTGGCAAATTCATCAAAGACAAGAAGTCAAGAAAATCCTCATAGTTGTCTAGAAATCTAGAAGTAAATGCAATTCACATGTTGAATTAATTCGGATGAGAGGTTAATTAACTACTAATTCGAACACTATTAATAAGAGTTTTTCTAATGTTCAAAGGGTTGGCAAATTCATCAAAGACAAGAAGTCAAGAAAATCCTCATAGTTGTCTAGAAATCTAGAAGTAATCCTTAGAAGTAGATTAACTTTGCAAATTAGGAGTAGTTCCCTTAACTTAGATCAATCTCAAGCTCTTGTATTCAAGCATCCAAGATCATTGAATCTCAACCCCTTTGTAATTTCCTAGTGTTCTTAATAGATCTCTTTATTTTAACAATTGCAATTTCTTATTTGGATATTGATTCCCCACTCTTGCATAGAAGAAACAAGGGTGAGAACCCTTACATTTTTGGCATCAAACAATATTATAATGATGTGGGGTTGGCTCAAATAGCTTGGAAATGAGTTGCTTTCAACTATACTCGATTCTATTTGTGCTTAAAGTGCTTAAAGTTTAGCACTTTCAATCCTAAAGGGTAAGTGTTTAAGCTCACTAAGATCAATTCACAAAGGAATTGAAGATGATTTTAGCACACGGACTCAAGTAACTCAAGGATACAGAAATCACCACCAAGAGCTTGAATCGGTTGAAGCTCATCACCCAATGAACACAACTTGATACAGATTTCACCACAAGAAGAATTCAATGGATAAAGAAACTTTAGTTGCTCCCAAATCAATAAGAGATACAGATTACACTGCTCTTGATTGACAAAGGAAAGTTTATGATAACCAAGACAAGGTTACAAATCAAGAACAAGAGTTCAAAGATTACAAAATTCAAGTCTAATGAGAATAATGCTCATCCGTACCATGTATACTAGGATTAGCAACTAAACACACTTAGTTAAGCCTAATAAAACATGTTTGAGCAAACATAAATATAAGCTAATTATTACAACCCGAAATTAGCTAGAAACATAATCCAAAGTAGTATGAAAGTAGTTCGGATTGTAGGCAGCCGAAATACTCCATTCCATGACCAAAATGATGATGCTTCCAACTTGTCTTCAACTTGCAAATGCCATCCAACCATAAGAGAGAGCTTCACCCAAATGGTTTTCCTAGCCACAAATGTTGACTAACATGTGTCATGAAGTGAATGGATGGTCATCAACACTTGTCAAGCTAAGAGAGGTGCTTGCTTTCCACTTAGCCTCAATATTGGAGAGGTGCTTGCTTGGCTCCACCGTGGCTATTTGGTCCCACTCAAGATGGCATGTCAATAAAGCAAGCTGCTCATTAGGCAAGGTGCTTGTTTCACTAAGTTCACCATCCTTACGCGAATCATCTTCCAAGCTCAAATGGGACACTCCCATGTCATTCTCCCCCGGTTGAAAAAGAAGGGAAGTATCTCCATGAACATAAGGAACAATATCGGAAATATTAAATGTAGGAGACACACCATACTCTTCGGGCAAATCAAGCTTGAATACATTGTCACCGAGCTTCTCAAATATCTTGAAAGGGCCATCTGCTCTCGGCTTCAACTTAGCAAATTGACATTGAGTGAACCTCTCCTTAACAAGCTTAACAAGCTTCTGGTGCTTGTTAGTTTGCTGCATGTACTTGATGTTTTGTTGGGCAATCTTCTCTCGAACATCACCATGGAGCTTCTTAATCTCCTTTGCTCTTGTATCTGCATCACTACTATACTGCCCACTAGAACAAGAAAGAGTTAAATCTAAAGGAGTAATAGGATTAATGCCTTAAACTACCTCAAATGGAGTTCTCCCAATGGATGAGTTAAATGACCGATTGTAGGCAAACTCTATTTGTGGCAAAATCAAGTCCCATTGCTTTATATTCTTCCCCACATAGCTCCTCAACAAGCTTCCCAAGCTCCTATTTGTAACTTCAGTTTGGCCATCGGTTTGTGGATGATAGGCCGAACTAAACTTCAAATTAGTCCCTAGCTTCCTCCAAATGGTCCTCCAAAAATGGCTAAGGAACTTTGCATCCCTATCCGAGACAATGCTTTTAGGAACACCATGCAATCTCATTACCTCATTGAAGTACAATTCGGCAATGTGACTTGCATCATTGGTCTTGTTGCAAGGAACAAAATGAGCAATCTTTGAGAATCTATCAACCACCACAATGATAGAGTCCTTGTTCCTATGTGTCCTAGGCAACCCGAGCACAAAATCCATGATAACATCCTCCCATGGTGCATTAGGAACAGACAATGGAGTGTACAACCCACAATTTTGGCTCCTAGTCTTGGCCAAATGACACACTCGACATGATGACACATGTCTAGCAACATCCCTCTCAAGCCTCGGCCAATAGTAGTTTTGTTGCACCATAAACAAAGTTTTTGTTCTTCCAAAATGCTCACTCAAAGTACCACCGTGAGCTTCCTCAATGATAGCCAACCTCAAAGAACAACGAGGAATACACAACTTTATAGCATAAAACAAATATCCATCATAAATAGAACAAAACTCACTAGGACCATGAAGACAAGCCTCTCAAGATTTTCCAAAGCCTTCATCATGCTTGTATAAGTCCTTGATAGCTTCAAATCCCACAACCTGCACTTGGACAGTAGTAAGAAGCGTGAACTTCCTACTAAGTGCATCGGCCACTACATTTTGAGATTCAGCCTTGTGCTTGATAGAGAAACTAAAGGATTGTAAAAATTCAACCGATTTAGCATGTCTCCTATTAAGCTTGTGTTGTTGATTGATGAACTTCAAAGTTTCATGATCCGAAAACAACACAAAAGACTGTGGTATAGCAAGTATTGTGACCATTGATCAAGAGCCCTCACCAATGCATAGAATTCCTTATCATAAGTAGAGTACTTCCTCTGGTATTCATTCAATTTTTCACTATAGAATGCAATGGGGTGTCTTCCTTGGCTCAAAACAACCCCTATGCCCACATCCGAGGCATCACACTCTACTTCAAATGGTGAGTTAAAATCTGGCAGTTTCAATGTTGGAGCATCGGTCACTTTCTTCTCCAACTCTTCAAAGCTAGATTGAGCTTCCTTATTCCAACAAAAATTCTTACTTTTGAGGCATTCGGTAGAGAAACAATAGTGTTGAACCCCTTGAAGAACCTCCTAAAAAATGATACCAAACCATGAAAACTCCAAATCTCTTGAATTGACTTAGGAGTAGGCCAATTCAGAATTGCTTCCACCTTGCTACTATCCATTTTAACACCATCACCCGAAACAACATACCCCAAAAATGCAACCTCATGAGTGAAGAAATGACATTTCTTCACATTGGCATATAGCTTCTCATTTCTCAACAAATCAAATACTTTAGTCACGCACAACATGAGATTCTTCATTAGGACTATAAACCAAAATATCATCAAAATACACAACAACACACTGACCAACACATGGTTTGAGAACATGGTTAATAAACCTCATGAAAGTACTTGGTGCATTAGACAACTTGAATGGCATTACAAGCCATCCCTTGTCTTGAAGGTTGTTTTCCATTCATCTCCAGGCTTCATCCGAATCTGATGATATCCACTCCTTAGATCAATGTTTGAAAAAAACCTTTGCCCCATGAAGTTGATCAAGTAAATCATCCAATCTAGGAATGGGGAATCGGTAGTCAATTGTGATCTTGTTCATGGCTCGGCTATCAACACACATCCTCCATGAACAATCCTTTTTAGGCACCAAAAGAGCTGGCACTACACAAGGGCTCAAACTCTCTCGGATCAAACCCTTCGGCAACAAATCCTCCGCCTACCTTTGCAATTCTTCATACTCCTTAGGGCTCATTCTATATGCTGGCTTATTTGGCAAAATAGAACTTGGAATGAGGTCTATTTGATGCTGAATATCTCTCAATGGAGGTAAACCAGCTGGAATCTCATTCGGGAACACATTACTATATTCATCAATCAATGGTAACAACTTTGCGTGCAAACCCGAATCCTGCACATCAACATTCTCATCAAATAAAACCAAACCAAATGCAATAGGCTCACCTTTAAGCTCTTGGACCAATTCCTTCCTAGTCATGAGCAGAGCCTCTTTCCTTCGTGTAGGAGCAATATTTGGCTTTAATGGAGCCAAAGTGATCTTTCAGCCATCCTTCCTCAAAGTGTAAGTATGAGCATGACCATCATAAATCACATGCCTATCATATAACCATGGACTTCCAAGCAACAAATGACAAGCATTCATGGGTACAACATCACATTCAACTTCATCCGAATAGTGCTTCCCAATGGAGAAAGCTACTTGACATCTCAAAGTCACCTTCAAGTCCGATTCATCTTTCAACCAACTAAGCTTGTATAGAGTGGGATGAGGAGTGGTCTTCAAGCCAAGTTTTTGTACCATTTCCACTGAAGCTATGTTTTCAAAACTCCCACTATCAATAATCACCATACATACCTTCCCTTGACATGTACACCGATTATGGAACACATTTTTTTCTCCTCCAATCTTCCCCCTCTTCAATTGGAGTTACTTTGAAACATTGTTATACAACAATGGACTCTCCCTGATCTGCATAAGTGAGTTCCTCTTCTTTATCCTTCTCAGGTACTTCCTCAATCACTTCTTCATCACTATCATTCTCCTCCACAAGAGTTACAACTATTCTCTTTGGACAATCTGCAGCCATATGCCCAAAACCATGGCATTTAAAACATTTTCTCTCTTGTCTCAACTTGGCTTTTTCAACATCATCACTAGTTTTCTTGCTTTTATCCCTCTCATCACCTTTCGGTTTAGGCACAAATGGAGACTTTGAAGTTGTCCTCTTGCCAAAATCTTTGTTTCCATACCTCACAACAGATTTGGACTTAAGTTGCCTCTCAACCCGTAAGGCCAACTTTGTAACATCATTCAAAGACCAATAAAACTGCAATGAAACAACATTAGCAATATCAACTCTTAAACCAGCCAAGTACCTTGCAATTGTTTATTCCTCGGGCTCACTAATGTTGGCTTTAATCATCAAGGCATCAAACTCGACTGTATAGTCCGAAACACTCATGGCACCTTGTTTCAAATTTTGAAGTTTGATGATGATGTCTTGCTTGTAGTCCACGGGCAAGAATTTTCTTTGCAACTCTCGGACCATCTTGGTTCATCACGTCATGCATGGTCCCGACCAATAAGATTGTGACAAGTCAGATTTTTTCCTACAATTTCTTAAACCCTAGCAAATTAATGTCCTAAATTTAAGGACTTACCCTGTAAATCTCATTTGGTGAAACTTAGGGCTAAATTTGTGCCTAAATTTTAGGAAGAAATATGACTTGTCATGATATTATTGGTCGAAACCGTAGATGACCTGGTGGACCTGGTCCATTTAATAATTTCTCCATGTGTCTTAAGGGAATTCTTCAGTAATTAATATATTTCCTTTTTTCAATTTTTTTGTTTGAATATATATGTAAATACATATATTTATTTTTGGCTCCCTTTGAGTAGTTAATGTGCCAACTTATATGGAGGAACACAAAAGGCGCCTCACAAGTATGGGTTGGATTTTTATTATATAAACCACAATAGATCCTCACATCCTCATGATGTGGGATCTTGGGGCGTCACAATCTACCCCCCTTTATAGGCTTGTTGTCCCCGACAAGCCCACACAATCACTAGGTCCCACCGGGCGCCGGGATTCTAGAGGTGGCTCCCACTGCACTCCCATGGTGTAGCACTTAGCTCCTACTACACATCCGGTTAAAACTCTGATACCAACCGAATAAAAATCTATAACATATCAAAGAATGAAAGTACAGTGTTTCCCAGACTAATCGAGTTTCGGTGGGACCCATAGAAATATTTTACGTAGAATATTTAAATATATGTTCTTTAAAATATCGCTTCTTGATGATGGTATTTTCGTAAATAAGTTAGAGTTTTAATTTTACTAGAAACTAATATTAATTGTTATGATTTGTTTGACAGGGTTTAATTAGCTACAAAGTGATTAAATTAACTGCTTATTTCACTTTATAGACTTTGGATTTGTAAAAAAAAATTACCGTTTTAGTCTTGCGAAGCCTTGGGAAGATTCCAATCTAATGGAATTTAACTCAAGGTTTTGCGGCGGTTGTCACATACCGAGTTTTGAGTCGGGGTGTGACAGATTCGGTTTGAGATAGACCCGAAATATAATATAATACAATTTCATTCGAATGACTTTTCGTCATTTATTGAATCCAAGGAGGACATTGAGAATGAGAATGAGAGAATAATTTTTTTGGATTTGGGTTGGAGTTTGAAATTTGGATCCAAGGAGTACGTTGGGGAGAAGACAGTGGAGAACGTTGCAGACAACCCCGAAATTCGCCAACCAGTACTAGAGTGATGGCTTTGGATGATAACTATTACTTCGACTATTGTGGTGTTGGCTTGCTATGTTGTTTTTATCTTATAGGATTAGATTTTCCCTTTAAACTTTTTTTTTTTTGTGATTTCTCGAATGAACAATCTTTCTAGCTGCTTTCTTTTACTTCCGAACAAGTTTGTAGTTTGTAATTTATTTTTCTTCACGTTTTTCAACCCCAAATTAGCTGTCAAATCCTTGATGAAAGTGTTAGAGCCTTGAATCTTCTATTAATGGGCGCTTTAACCGTTTCAATTGGTTTTTCGGCTTAAAAATTATGATTTTCTCCCTAAAATCACTCCTAAATAATCCTACAAGCTCAAGGACACAAACGTGAGATTTTATCAGAAAAACCATTTGAAAGTGCAATATTAATAGTCAAAAATATAATCTAAATGGAACCAAAATCATGTAAAATAATTTTTTTCTACAAAATAATGTAAAACAATACACTTATAAATATTATCTACTACTTTCTCGCTTCAAAAAAAATCATCTAAATTTTTACATTTAATGAAGTGATTTATTTGGTAACCATCATTTTGAAGATAAAATAAATATATGATTAAATTAGTATATTTGATGTATACTAAATCAATTTCATTACAATGCCACTCATTGTCCTACTAATGTTACAATACCTTATTAACGTGGTGGGTTTAATTTCAATTATTTAGTAATTTCTTGATTAATTATTAACATTATACATCATATTTATACTCAAGAATTTATTTGTATTGTCCCACCGTTATTCAATTTTAACGTTATGTAGCTTTTATGATAATTTTAAATATGAATGTTAAAGGTTTTGCAAGATATAATTCTTCACTATAAATTTTTTTGCTGGTCTAATCCTTTGCTGCCCTTAATTCTTTTGTTTTGTCCCGATTACTACTTTTGACCTTCTCTCCTCCTATAATCTCAAAAATCTACTTCAACCTTCCAATCCTATTATCCCCTTCTCGTTCACCTATTATCCTATTAACTAATATTATATATACTAATTCTAATTATATCTAAATTGTACTATTTGCTCTCAATCCTCCCGCTGCTCAACATTGAGGTAACTATTTTGAGCCCATCTAAATCAATTCCGTATATATTTTTTTCACATAGATATATAACTCTTTTTTACCCCAGACTGTTCTGTTGCTTCCGGTGATCGCAATTTTATCAGCAATTTAAATTTAACACGTGAAGATTGGAAGGTCAGGGTGAGAGTATGTCAGGTTTGAAATGTGTTCGACAATAAAAACACATATAAGATAATTAGTATGGAAATGATTATTGTTGATGAGAAGGTATTTTATTTGTTCTAAGACTTTGTGCCTTTCGTTGTTGAAATTTCAACTTTACAATATTAAATTACAACCAAAATTTTTCTTTGTTTAGGGAAATTATATGCATGTCGTGATTTGGAGATACTATGTCTCTAAGTTCAAAGATAACATTCGTGAAGGGAATATCTATTTAATTAAAAATTTTGTTATGATGTCTAACAAACCAAAGTATCGAGTTATTAGAAGTGATGTTCCTTTGACAGGTGAGTGGGTTATGAATACTCATGACTTTTGATTTCCATAAATTTAAGCTTTAATATTTTTAATTTTCTTCGTTGGATGGAGTAAAGATCAGGAGCTTATGTATTCAACAGAATTATTAAACTCATCGACATTTCCAGGACTGTCGGATCATTGCCTAAAAATTGAAAGTTGGAATGCCAGTTATGCTGTTAAGAAATATGTTACCCTCAGGCGGATTATGCAATGGAACAAGATTAGTGATAACAAAGTTGGGAAATAAGATTATTGAGGCCAAGATGATAACCTTAATGTTTTATTCTTGATGGTTTTTAATCCTCAAAAGGGAAATTATTTGTCTTGAATAATAAGGGTAATTCTCTAGACTCGAAAGGTTGAGATTATCTATTTTGCATGTTAGGAATTGAAGTATACTTTGATTTCTAGACCAATTAGTCAAATGAGAGTTATTAGAATAAGTTTTTTGATGTTTTACATGATGCCTAAATCTTAGGTTTGAAGGTTTCGTTGGCGTAAAATTGATCTTGCTTGTTTTGATAATTAGAATTTCAAATTTATCTTTTAAGTCAAGAAATCCATAGAATTATAGATTGGTTTTTACCATTGGAGAGAAATTATGTTTTCAATTATTGTTTTCCTAAGTTTTAGTTTATTTTACTTTGCTTTATTTTTAGATTAATTGATTTTCTTTATAATTGGTATTTTTAATCCCCTTTCTTTTAAGTGTTTTCGAATGTTCTTAGAAAAGTTTTATCTTTGATATCTGCTTCATCCTTCTCTGTGGGATTCGACCCCTACTTGCCCTAACTACTTAGTAAGGATTTGTGGGGATTATCTTGTGATTTACAGACGGTCGATCACCCACCAATCAATCCAAAATTTGTTTCACTACCATCACCTAATCTCCACTAGATGCCACGCCTAATGCAATCACGAGTTTGCAATAGACTACGCCAAGTAGAAGAGCATCTTCCAGTACTCGCCGAATCCACAAATTGTTTTCCCTTAAATACTTCTTAAGAAAAATTTCAACACAAATTTTGTTCCCGAATTTGCAACTTCCAACCTGTTTTAGCAAGCAGAGCTACATTCGAACTCCTAGCTTTTCTCAACCCAAGACCGCCATTACCTTTAGGCCAGCAAACATGATTCCAAGACACCAAATGACCATGAGATTTATCCGCCTCCCCATTCCAAAGAAAATTTTGATTAAATTTGTCCAATCTATTACACACCGCTACAGGTAGCATAACTGTCTGCATTGTATAAATCGAAATCGATTTTAGTGTTGATTGAATCAAAGTCTTCCTACCAACATAACTCAACACCTTTTCCTTCCAACTGGCCAACTTACTCAAAACTCTATCAATCACATGCTTGTAAGTATCCTTATTAACCTGGCCATGTATGATAGGCACATCCAAATACGTTCCCGGCTCCTTAGCTAAAGGAATTTCGCACAACCTACTCAAACACCTTGCATTCTCAATCGGGACATTAGGAGAAACCCAAAATTTCGATTTATCAAGGTTCACCTGAAAACCAGACACCTTTGAGAAATCAGACAAAATATCTCTAACCACCGTAATTTGGCTTTCCTCCGCAACATTAAATTACATCAGGTCATCCGCAAAAAAATAGATGTGAAACCACAGGTCCAGCTTGCAAAACCTTCACAGGTTTCCACAACTTTATCTCCACATTTTCAAGTATCATGTGCGACAACCTCTCCATAACCATAATAAATAAATAAGGCAAAAGCGGGTCACCTTGACGAAGACCTCGCCCAGGCCGAAAAGTAGGAAGGCCTTCTCCATTCCATATGACTACAATATCCATATTCGAAACACAAAACATGATAAGATCAATGAGACTCCCCGGAACATGGAAAAAGACAAGACTTTTCGTAGAAACTGCCAAGAGACACTATCATACGCTTTATGAAGATCAATCTTACATATCATACCACCTTTTCGACCTTTCCTCCCCATAAGAGAATAAACCACCTCCTGAGTGATTAGAATATTATCTGCAATACTACGCCCAGGCAAGAAGCTACTTTAGAAACACCCTACTATATGTTGCAAAATTTGTCTCAACTGATTAACAATCACCTTTAAAAGAATTTTGTATGAAATACTAAACAACGTAATACGAAAATCTTTTAAGGACACTGGCCGAGGGATCTTAGGAATAAGAACTATGTGAGCCTTCAAAATTTCCAAATCAACCTTTCGAGATTGCCAAGGCATCTCCACAAATTTAAATAAAGTATCACACATCAGCTCCCAATTTCGTTGATAGAACACTGGTTGTATGCCATCAACACCTAAAGACTTCAAATCTTTCATAGAAAAAGTCGCAGCTATTACCTCCTCCAGACCAATCTTGCGGATCAATTATTGTTGCTCATCCTCTGATAACCTTAAACTGAAATTATCATACACTGCCTCCAAACCTTCACAAGGTTGCCACGCAAAAAGTGAGCTAAAGAAACCAACCACATGTTGTCCTAACATCACTTGATCATTCACCCAAATGCCATCCATTTTTAAACTGACAATTATGTTTCTTTGCCTTCTCACCAAAGTAGACAAATGAAAAAATTTAGTGTTTCTTTCGCTCGATTGCACCTAATCTAAACGGGATTTTTGCAACCATAAGATCTCTTCTTCTCGTAACACATCATGATACTGCTTTTGCAAACAACCTTCTAACTCTTGTAAAAATGAAGAAAAACCATAATCAGGACTCTGTTGAATTCCTCGAATTCTAGTTACAAGGATTCTTTTCCTCTTAAAAATGTTCTCGAAAACATCTTTCTTCCACACCTTAACCTCTTAACAAACTTGATCGATCGTTGTAATCAACTTACCTTCTCCCTTATTCCATGTTGTAGCAAACATTTGTTTAAAGCTGGGATGAACAAGCCAAGCAGCTTCAAACCTAAATGGCCTATTCTCCTTCGGCCCAAGCTGTAGAAAATTAAAATCAAACAACATCGGATGATAATCAGAACAAAGGCGAGGAAGAATAAAAGATTTTGCATTAGGATTCGCCTGAAGAGGATAACGATTCCAAGAATTCTATCCAACTTTTCCTGCAAAACTATCCTTACCAGCAATCTTTCTAACCCAAGAGAATCAACAACCCGATGAATCCGTATCTAGTAAATCACACCCGTCCCACCTATCTCGAAACTTTACAATACGACGGAAATGATCCTAGGAATTACCCCTGCCACATAACCTCTCATTAGCAGCAGCAAAATCATTGAAATCACCCAAAACAGTCCATAAAGAAGACATCGAAGAGGTAAAACTACGAAGCTCAACTGAAAATCGATCCTTCCATGTCCCATTCAGCCTGACATAGACAAAGGAAACTAACTGCTTTATTGAATTAACTTCAATTTCTGTATGAACACACTGCTCCGTAGCACCAATGACAACAAGGTTCACCCGTTCTGATTTCCAAAACAAAGTTATACCCCCTACCAAACCATCTGAAGGCACCTCAAATAATCCTAAAAACTTAAGAACTTTTCATACTCTTTCAATCAAAGACGTTTCTGCTTTAGTTTACACCAAGCACAATACATCCAGCTTATACTCTTTATTCAATTCTTTCACTGTACGTCTGAACTTAGCATATCCCAAACCTCTAGCATTCCAAACAATTAACTTCATAAAGAAAGATTAGTTGCATTTTGATGGTCAACACCATCCTCAACACCCATGGAGCAGTCTGCTCCCTCATATGTTCTATCATCTATCTTCCTTGGCGACTCAGTAGAATCCTCATCTAACTTCTCAACAATTGTTTTTTCCACCACATGAACAATATCTACAGGGGTATCCACGACAGCTTTGTCAACCTTTGATTCTTGTATCACCACAATCCGACCTTTCTATTGATTCCCATTGACAGTATTGATTGGGCTAACTCCTCATGTGGTCTTAGCAGCCACATTGTTTCTAGGCCCCTTATTACCTCCTTTCATAGAAGAACCAATACCCGCCCCATTACTCGTGTCCTCAGCTTGAAAAGTGAAGCCCACCTTTGAAAAATCGGGTAAATCGTCACCTATATTCAAAACAGCTTTCCTCGTCTTTTTGGATTTGGAAGTAGAAGCTTCCTTAGTAGCAGACTTAGAAAAGGAAACTGTCACTTTATCTTTATAACTTGTGAGTGATTTGCTCTACTCAGTCTCCTTCTCCACCCATACTGATTTAATGATCCCCGATTTCCTCTCCACCATATCTTTCAAATTGCGGGAATATTCCGAGATTCATGTTCCGGAATTTTCTCATTTCCATTCTTGCCATTCACGACTAGCTCCTAAGCTAGGAAAAGCCTCCACCGTTGCACCATCATCCATGGCCTAAAACTTTGAACCTCCTTCTGCACCTGAGTTTCTGGGACTGTCTCATGTGTAGCATTCTTACCCTCTTGTACCTTAATCATTGAACATTCATCCATCCAATGACCAAAAATCCCACATTTAAAACAGATCAGGGATAAGCGTTCATATTCAATATTAACAGATTTTTTGTTCAACCACCACCCTTGGCAAAAGGGGCTTCGTAAGATCCAACTCTACGCAGACACGAGCAAAAGGACCTCTTGAACCAGCCGACGTGACTGAATCGATGTTAGTGACCCTTCCAATACGTTCTCCCATCTTCCTCAAAGCAATGAAGTTGAAATATTCAATTGGAATATTTGGGAAGCATACCCAAGCCACGACCTTCTCAATCTTATCAGAACACAACATAAACTTAGGCCGCCATTGACGAACAGTAAGATAATGACATGCAATAATCCAAGGTCCCCCTTCCAAGACATTAGTATAATCACTCATCCTTTCAAAACGAATGATGAAATAATCATGATACAAATCAGTGATCTTATACTCGCCATGTAATTTCCATAAATGTTGGACCTCTGAAGCAAGCAAGCTATATCCCATCACCTTTCCTAACAGCTTCACAATCAAAGCATTTCTCCATGGCTTTCGCATAGCCTACTTCTCTTCCTTGGCAAGCATGATACCATTCTCCCCTCCTTCCATTTGTTCATCATCATCAGACTCTACATCCCCAAAAGACAAAACTTATGTAAGGATCCCCATTTACCCAATCTACCCAACCACTATCACTCTTTTTCGATCCCTTAACAGTCTCTGAAAAGGAGCTAACGATCTAATCTAAAGCCACCTCCCCTTCTCTGCCATAATCGGGATAACCCTGATCCAACTCCGTTGATTGCCTTGTCCGTTTATACTTCTTACAATTCTGTTTGCTTTCCTCACCACAAGGATTCGGGATATGCAGGGCACTCATGACTACTTTTTTTTTTTGCAAAGTAATCTTATGTTGCACCGTTGATTTAGTAGTTAACCACAATTGATAATTAAACCATGCTTTGCAATGACAATAAACAAGAGTCATGGTCAGTCGTTGAAAATATGTCAGGCTATATCTTCTAAGGCCTAATTACAAATGCCTGTCTGCATTTTTACGAGCAAGCTGTCGAAACCATATTACATCAAGAGTAGGATCTCTCCAGTGACAGGATCCACAATATGTTTAGGTCTAATATTACTGAAAGATGACATAAGCATGCATTAATAAATTAAAAAATGCAATAACCAATCATTAAGTTACTCAACATTTTTTGTTCAACCTGTGCAAAAGCAACATTTTCAGTGGTGTGTTTTTGCTTTCTTTTTTTTAGCATTCTCGGAGCTTTGGCTCACCTCTTAAAAGAAATATAAGAGTTAATAAGAATAACATTAAAATTTTAACTATTGAAAAACTAAATTTATACAATACCTTAAATTTTTCAGATGCAAAAACCACAATACATCCTTTCCATTGATCTTGGCTGAAGTCGCTAGGCGTGTTCTTTAGACGCTCCTTATAATTCGAAAATGCTTTGTATTGTATCTGCAACCCGTTCTTCCAACCCCTAAACAACCTTCTCATGGCTGCCACATAAAAAGATTCGAACCTCTAGTTATTCCCTGAATATTTAAACTTTTCCTGCAAGAGTAACAAGAGTGAGGTAACTAAAGCCAAATATATCTAAATGAATTTAAAAAATTAAATAAAAGTTCACCTTTATTTTATTCAGCATCCGTTCTCATCGAGATTTATACATCTATTTCAAACTCCAAATTACTATTGGAGCATTTGTCCTCACAACATAGCCAATATAGTTAGCTACATCTCAAGCCTTTGCCTTATCAACACGTTCTATTCTGTATCAACGGGAATTTCAATATTTAGCACCTTCCTACCAACTTCTGTTTTGATGTCCATTTTTTTGTTCGTGTAACTCTGACGGCCTCTTTTTTTCTGTATATCATAAAACAAAATCAATATCAAAGTTCGGTAGATTTTTTATCATTGAAGCAAAAACATAACTATTTAACAATCGAAATATCTAATACCTAAAATGTTTGCAAGGATGTTATCTTCAGCTTAAATATCATCCTTGTTGTCTCCTTTAGTAGAATAATCACTTGGAGTTAATGTCTCAAAATCTTCAATACAAAAATCTGGATCTTGCAACACAATCGTTAATTGTCTTCTTATTGTCTTGGACTTTGAAATTCTCTTCGATATGTTAGGTAATGAGTATGGTTTTTTCACGCCCCTTTTACTTTGGAAGTGGAACTCGGTGACCCGTTTTTTGTGCCACTATTCTTAATGGTTGGCATTTTGCCTCTTTCTTTGCCTCTATTCATCATTATATAAGCAAGAATAAAATATTAATAGTCAAAAGTGATTCGCAATATAATTTTCCAAAACAAAGTTTTGTAGTAAGTTTAAGAATGGGATACCGAAGAGTAAGAGTAACTTTCTTACTAGATTAGGAAGACTTCTAAAATGTAATTAAAAGGAAAAATAAAATGTGTAATATATATGTTTGTTTATTTCTAAATGTGTTTTCTTCTTTTTGTACAAATCACAATTTCAATTTTCAATATTTTAAATCAATAATTTGTTTGAATGGAGATAATGTTATATTGCTTAATAAACACTATTGCATTAATAAACTAGACATAAATGTTTTAAAATGTCAAAATTATAATAAGTTAAAAATAATATTATATTTTAGATTTTTCTAGATTTAGTTGGTTTTATAATTAATGTGATAGATATTTTAGGTTTCATAAGTCTTAAGTTTAAGAATATTTAATTCCCTATTTATTTAGTCGTGTTCTACTATAAATAGTCTTTATTATGTACTTAAATGTATGGTATTATGAAAAAAATTACCTAAATTCTGTTTTGTCATTTTCTATTTTATTTTAATTTCAACTTGGTATCAGAGTGCAAGCATGTCCCGTTGTTTTAAACTTAGTTGTCCACATGTAGATTATTTTATTTTAGTTGTTTTTTCCGGGTTGCACATGACTGTAAGTGTTAAAGTGTTAATATCTAACAACAGTTAATTTTGAAATAACTAAATACGTTATATTAAAGCTGGGAGTCTCCATTTATAGGCAATTAATTTTAGCTGAAATACTTAACACGGTATCAGAGCACTCAAAATAACATACTGCAGCATATATGAAGATTACATGAAACGTTTCAATTATTTAGATTTATGACAATTTCTACCATATAATGAATTAGTTCTGATACTATTATAAAAGCTACTAGATTTTGGCCCGCGCTTCGCCGTGGGCATGGGTTTTTAAGTCGGCGTTGGACAATAATTGTGTAATTATTGAAGGAGGAACTCCAAAGGGAAAAAGAATTGGTACGCTTCACCACTTGCGTGTGTTTGTATACTGGGTTTGGAAAATGTTTGCAAAATTATTGAACCTAGAAATTGGAATGGAAAAAGGAAATGCTTAGTATTAATAAGGAGTTAGGAATGAGAAGATAGGGTTAGAGACTCGTGGAATAAAATGATGATGCATATTTATGAAAACAAATCTCAATTGAATATTCTTAATATTTTTATACTAATAAAGAGTCAAACTAATTGAGCAAAGCGCTTGAGTAACTGCACAATCATATCACAAGAGGAGGTGCAGAGTGAAAGAGCTAGGAAGAAACATATGCGCTCAAAATCAATTTAGGAACAATCAAGAACGCTGGCATAATATAACGATTGAGTCATTACAGAATACCTAATTTAGAGACAGAAATGAATTTGACTTGAAAGAATTGATTTTCATTCCTTAATTCTTAACCACTTTTAAGCATTATACAATGAACCCAACATAAAATAAGCTGGAAAGTTGTAAACAGGCACATTACAAAGACCACAGAGGCCACGGTTGATGTACATCTTTCAAAATTAGCTGCTATAATACATGCATTAGCATACATGGTAAGCTAATTTCTATCAAAATAACTACCACATTCATTGATGGAATGGGTCAACATACAAACTAAGCTCAAAAAGGTCACGATGATGTACGGTCTGTGTGCCAAAAAAAGATGTATTATAGACATACATGGTTCTAATAAACCCAAAAAAATTTATGTCTCTCAAAATAAGCCACTGAGTCCACCATCATGCAAGACTTGGTGAGTTGATGGGCTGCTACTGGATCTGGATATCTTTCTTACACTATCCATAAGGGAAAAGAAAAGACCAAATTGAAAATACATTCACAAAGCTAAATAAAGAATCTAGTGTTTGGATCCTCACCATGTCTTAAATCTTAATCCTTTTTTAGGCAGACCATCCAGACTTCTCAACAGCACGGGATACTGCTCTCATGAGGGGTAGCAGCGGGAGTAGCATCATCACTGGACGTGTGACCTTGAGCATGTGGGTTATAGTTAATTTCAGTCTGTTCAGCAGCAACTGAAGGTGATGAGGATCCAACAGGACGTTTGTTTTTTAACTACATCTACAGGGGCTTGCTCAGGTTCAATAGGAGCAACATGAAACATCTTGAATTCAATCCAGGGCCATATCCCTTGATCAGAAACATTCAACACAAATTCAAATTCAGACACTTGGATGCAAATTAGTCTCTGAGCAAGGTTTCCAAACACAACAGTGTGTAATTTGAAGCCATCATGCTGAATTATGATAGATACCTTACGGCTACATCATAATAGGCAAGAAACAAAAACAGTCAGCAATTGATAATTGGCGATGAAGAGTAAATGTAATCAATGACCACTGAGTGAAATGAACAAAAATAGCATAATTGGAAAATAGACTCACTTCATACGTGGGCTTGTATTACCATGCTTAAAACATGTATATCCAGATGGTTCACTCTTGACTCCAAAGGTGCAATAAAAGCAACCTATATGTAGGCCATGAGAGATCCATGGGTCAAAGGCTATGCAGTTAGGAAAGTCACGGTTTAGTGAGGAGAAGAGGAATATAAACATAAGGGGGGAGGGAAGCATAAATGTAAAAGGAGAAGAGGAGTTACCCAAGATATATAAGAATAGCTCAAGCCAAACAGCTGAAATCAGTGGGCATGAATGAGAGAGTAGTAAGTGTATTATAGACCCAACGAATACTTATGATAAGATCTCAAATTGAAGAGGGGAACATCGGTTTTACAGGAGTTCGAACAGCCACAAGGAAGGAAACTCCACCAACCAAAGTGTACAATGACTTGACAAATCAAGAAGAAATAAACATAAATAAGTGGGTGACTTTAATTTATTGGTTAATCAATCACACATTCTGAAACGATTGAGAGGACAAAATGATTAATTCATCACACATCCTGAAACAAAGGACAAATAAAAAAATGAAAGTAAAATAGGATAAAAATGGTGGCAAATTAAAACAATCACAAAGATGATGGATGATTCCATGACATCATAAAGAGAAGAAACACCTGCGGGGGAAACCAGGGATGCTGCATGAAAATCCATCGGAACACGGAGATTCGCGTGATCACAATCATCGTCTCAATCAGAGTAAGAATCCAAGGGAGCCATTTTCTCAAAAACCCAAAAGCAACCAGAGGTCATGAAGCCAATCACGTATCAACCCAAAGCAAGCACAATAAAGCAGGCTGCAACAACAGACCACGAAGACAAAAGAAGTGAACAAATAATGCCTTAATGCTTTGCAAATGAAGAACGTTTTAAGCCGACGGAAATGAAACACAAGCAGACAAAAAATATGGCATTCAGTTCCACAATTGGGAAACTATAGCCGTCTCTGAAGATCTGGCAGTGCATCATTCCATTTGCAGTATTCAGGATGCACAGGCTGTTATACCAGTAAAAGAGACAGTTTGATTTCGCCACAATTTCCTGGCTGCTCATAGTTATCATTTAAGGGCATCCTAATATTTGTTTGATTTGCCTCCCAAGACAAAGTAACCATATTTTTCAGGTGGCTAGCATGAGAAATAGAATCAAATTTCCACTAAAAGCAAACAGGAAAAGAATCAGGAGACAAACCTGCATCTTTTCATCAATTCTAAAGGAGAATCAGCAACCTGCAAGAGGTGAATCTAAAGCCCAGAGATTGCGACCAATATAGAGAAATTCTTCAAGATATGCTTCGTCGGATTGGCAATGATAATTAGCTCTTCCTGGTTTTATTTCAAAACATTTTAAAAGTTTATACATTTGAAGTTGGATCAATGTCTATGCAGAAAGCAAAACACGTGTAATACTACAATCAATCGATCTACAAAAGACTTAAGAATAGATAAAAAGTAACCTGAAAAAGCATGTATAAAAAAACACAACCAAGTGCAATGCTACTACACAAATAACACAACAATGAGATCTTTAAATATCTTGTTTATTCTAGCTTTAACACAAAATTTGCAGCAACACAGTTCAAATTATAGCAACACATTTATTAGGTCCATTGATTTTAGCTAAATGGAGGGAAAAAATTAACTTCTGGACTGATAAGGAAAAACAAAATCATCACAAAACTGAGGAAGCACCTTAAACCATCAAACCAGTGGAAAAGTTCAGAAAGAAGTAGAAGCCGTAACGGTTTGACGAATTAAGGTGAGAAAGGAAGAAGTTCTGATAGTGTAGGAGAATAAGAAAAGTGCCAACTTTTTTTTGAGAAAGCTCCTGATTGAGCCATGAAAGAGGAGGTAAGTGTTTGAAGGTGATATAACAGGGGAAAAATACCTAATAAAAAACTAAAAAAACTCATAAACTACAAAAACCACACAAGAATTACAATTAATTAGTTCTGATACTATTTCAGATAGCAGCACAATGATAATATACTAGATAACACGAATTCTTGAAATGAACATCCCTCTTGAATATACTCATCCAAATACATTTTAAAAAAATGCAAGTATACCATATATTGAATTTCGTGTCTTTCCTGATACCAAATCTATAACAAGTACAACTACGTTAAAAAAATTTATTTAAATATCATAATATAAGTCCCTTTTTGAGATTCATATGCCGCACGACATTAATAACAAAGTGGATAAGAGTCAAGATCGCCAAGAAAGGCATCACCCGGTAATCATTAATGCTAAATCTTCACTGGCCCCGTAATACTCGACAAAATTATTGTGAAACGTCTGTCATGCCTACCAAACCGTTATGTAATAATTCAAAAACAGCAAGCTCCATCCGAGACAACGATTGCTAAAATTATCAGCAGATCACATAGTTTTTTTAGTTGGATTTGCTATAATAGCCAAGGTATTTTTTGTTGGGTTTGTTATAATGGCTATCGAAGATGGTGATTTTGAATGATACTGTTGAAGTACTATAAATGTATACATGTATAGTTTTTGAAGATGACAAATAACAATAAAAAGTTAACGATATGGACGACTTTTTAAAAGCTAAAATAAAATTAGTAAATCCATATTAATACTAAAGACTTTTTCAAGATAATGATAGATTAAGAGTACTTATTCAATTTGTATGAATCTAAAAAGTTTATTTACGATGATGTGACATGCATTAATTGTTTATTTGGTTTTAAAATTAATATGACAGATATTTTAGGTTTCATAATGCTTAAGTTTAAGAATATTTAATTCCCTATTTATTTAGTCGTACTTTATTATAAATAGTCTATATTATGTACTTAGTTGTATGGTATTCTAAAAAAATTTCCTAGATTCTGTTTTATCATTTTATCTTTTATTTTAATTTCAACTTTGTATCAGAGCGCAAGTCTTTCCCGGTGATTTAAAATTAGTTGTTCACATATATCTCGTTTTATTTCAGTTGTTACTTCCGGGTTGCACATAACTGGATGTGTTAAAAGAGGTAATATGTAACAACGGTTAAGTTTAAAATTACTAAGTACGTTATATTAAAGCTAGGAGACTCCATCGATAGCCAATTAATTGCTGCTTAAATACTTAACACGGTATCAAAGCACTCAAAATAGCGTATTGCAGCATATAAGAAGATTACATTACACGTTCCAATTTTTCAGATTTAAGACAATTCCTATCATGTAATGAATTAGTTCTGATACGATTATAAGAGCTATCGTGATTGAATCAATATCTTTCAGCATTATATTAATTTAAATATAAAATTAACTAAACTAAATTATAATATCAATCGGTTATACAATTTGCTTAATACATATACTTGAATAGACCAACTATTATAATATCTGAAACAAATCATCCATGTTTCGAGTTACCATCTTAGTCTGAAACAAAAGATTTTTTTTAATTGTTATAAATCGATGTAACTTGAAAAATTTCAGAGAGCAGCACAAAGATGATACACTAGATAACACGAATTCTTAAAATGAACATCCCTCTTAAATATACTCATCAAAATATATTTTAAAAAAACAACCTACTGATGTTATTAACACGCTAAACATAAATGCAAGTATATCATATATTGAATTTCGTGTCTTTCCTGATACCAAATTTATAACAAGTACAACTACGTTAAAAAAAATTGATAAAAAGACAGACATAATTATAAAATTTAAATATCATAACATAAGTTCTTTTTTGAGATTTATATGTCGCACCACGTTAATAACAAAGTGGATAAGAATCCAGATCGCCAAGATAGTCATCACCCCGATAATCATTAATGTTAAATCTTCGCTGGTCCCGTAATACTCGACAAAATTATTTTGGAACGTCTGTCATGCCTACCAAACCGCTATGTAACAATTCAAAAACAGCAAGCTTCATTCGAGACAACAATTGGTAAAATTATCAGCAGATCATACAGTTTTTTGAGTTGGATTTGCTATAATAGCTAAGGTTTTTTTTTGTTCGATTTGGTATAATGGCTATCGAAGATGGTGATTTTGAATGATACTGTTGAAGTATTATAAATGTATACATATATAGTTTTTGAAGATAACAAATAACAATAAAAAGTTAACGATAAGGACGACTTTTTAAAAGCTATCAATAAAATTAGTAAATCCATATTAATACTAAAGACTTTTTCAAGATAATGATAGATCAAGATTACTTATTAAATTTGTATGAATTTAAAAAGTTTATTTACGATGATATGACATGCATTAATTGTTTATTTGGTTTTATAATTAGTGTGACAGATATTTTAGGTTTCATAAGGATTAAGTTTAAAAATATTTAATTCCCTATTTATTTAGTCGTATTTTATTATAAATAGTCTTTATTATGTACTTAGTTGTATGGCATTCTAAAAAAGATTTCCTAAATTCTGTTTTGTCATTTTCTCTTTTATTTTAATTTCAACTTTGTATCAGAGCGCAAGTCTTTCCTGGTGATTTAGAATCAGTTGTTCACATGTAGCTCGTTTTATTTCAATTGTTACTTCCGAGTTTGATATAATTGGATATGTTAAAGTGGTAATATGTAACAACGGTTAAATTTAAAATTACTAAGTACGTTATATTAAAGCTAGGAGACTCCATCTATAGCCAAATAATTGTGGCTTAAATACTTAATACGGTATCAAAGCACTCAAAATAACATACTGCAGCATATAAGAAGATTACATGACACGTTACAATTTTTCAGACTTATGACAATTCCTATTATATAATGAATTAGTTCTGATACTATTATTAAGCTTGAAACTTAGGCTAATTTGATAGGTGAATAATTACTTGTTCTTAATGAATCTAGTTAATTAGGTTTTTATCGACGGATAGTACATCTAATTAGTTAGATATTCCTGTGTAGACTTGACGGAGCGCATAGGTAATTAAGTGTTATTCTATTTCTATTTCAACTTTGCATAAAGTTAATTCATAGGTTAGGTAGTAATTTCCCTATTAGGTGAAACCTGAAGCCCTGAGCTTTCCAATTATTGTTTTCACAATCTTATTTAATTTTCTGCCTTAATAATTTTATTGTTTTTAATTTTAAATTGTCTTGATAATCTCTTAAAAGTTCCTTCTTGATAGAATTAATTACAATAGGGATTAATTGTTCTCTGTGAGTTCGACACCTAGATTACTCTGGGATTATTACTTCAACTGACTCTGTGCACTTGCAGATTTAGTACATCAAGTTTTTTGGCGCCGCTGCCGGGGAGCACTTTAATTTCTATTTTTTAATTTGTTCTATATTTTATTTTTATTGCATTTAATCTTCTTTCTTTGATTTTAGGTAGTGTATGACAAGAGCAACCACTGATTCTCAAGCTTTATTTCCGTACAATCCTGAATTTGAAAAATTCTGCAAATTTAATCGAAAACAAACAAAACTCGAAAAGCAAAGGCAAAAGAAATCATGGGTGAACAAGTTGTTGACACTAAACCAGTGGGAGTATTACCAATGCTCGGACTAGCATAGCCAGGCCCACCATTCAGGCTCAGAATTTAGAGATCAAGCTAGGTCTCATCACAATAGTCCAACAAAATCCTTTTGATGGCCAATCTACTGAAGATCCTTTGCTGCATATAACAAATTTCCAGGAAATTTGTGATACGGTAAAGATTCATACTGTTACTGATGAAGCAATTCGTTTACGTTTCTTTCCTTTTTCTCTCAGGGACAAGGCGAAAGCTTGGTTGAATTCCTTCCCTCCAAGCCACTTCAGAACCTGGGATTAGCTTACCACAGCTTTTCTAACAAAGTACTTCCCACTTGAGAGAAGCAATAAGCTGAGAACTGATATCACTAGCTTCAAGCAACGTGACAACGAAACGCTTCATGATGCATGGGAAAGATTCAAGGATCTGCAACGAAAATGTCCACACCATGGAGTTCCAGATTGGTTATTGGTACAAACTTTTTATAATAGTCTTTTATCTCAATGTAAATCCAATTTGAACTCTGCAGTAGGTGGTGCAATATTGAAGAAACCTATGGCTGAAGCACTGGAATTGATGGAAACTGTGGCATCCAACAATGAATAATTTTATGGGGAAAGAGATAGATCCAAAAGAGGTTTGCATTCGGTGGATAGTGTTACTATGCTTAATGCTAAACTTGATTCTATTGTTACCTTGTTCAACAAAGCTAATATTAATGTTATCTATAACCCCTCTAACCCTCATATGAGTTGTGATTGGTGTTCAGAATATCATGATAGTTCTAAGTGTCCACAGTTAGAACAGACTCAATTCGTTGCTAAAACTGGAAGGCAGCAAAACAATCCTTACTCCAACAATTACAATCCAGGGATGAGAAATCACACAAATTCTTCTTGAGGGGGTCAAGGTGCTTCTTCTAGTAGACTTGTGGGTCAACCTGAATACCAGCAGCCCAGACAACAGTTTCAACAACCTCTGCAGCAACAACCAACCTCAACCATCTTCTTCTGACCAAAAATTTTAGAGATTATAAGAGATGTTCATGCAGTACATGCACAAGAGTGAAGCTACTGCATAAACTAATCAAAATGCCATGCAACAAGCACAAACTGCAATTCGAAATCTTGAGGTGTAGGTCGGTCAGTTGGCTAAGTAGTTAAGTGAAAAAGGTAATGGTCAATTCCCTAATGATACTATGGTGAATCCTAAAGAAAATTGCAAAGCCATCACTTAGAGAAGTGGAAAACTTGTGGAGACTGATGCCATAAAAAGAAAGCAGTAAAGTCCACTCCAAAAGAAGCTGAACTTGTGGATGTTGATGCCGATGAGGTAAGCACAACTCAAGTGTGTAAGCCAACTTCTCAATCTCCAGTTAAGCCTTATGTACCACCTATTCCATATCCTCAAAGGTTGAGAAAGAGACATGATGAGCACAATTACAAAAGGTTTTTAGATTTATTTAAGAAAATTCATATTAACATGCCTTTTGTTGAGGCACTTGCCAAAATGCCTAGTTATGCTAAATTCTTGAAACAAATTGTGTCAAGGAGAAATTGGAGGAGTATTCTACCGTACCTTTGACTGAGGAGTGTAGTGTCATTCTTCAAAGGAAACTACCTCCTAAATTAAAGGATCCAGGGAGTTTTATTATACCTTGCTACTTTGGTGAATTGAGTGTAGTCAAGTGTTTGGTTGATTTAGGTGCTAGCATAAATTTGATGCATTTGTCTCTTTATAGGAAACTTGGATTGGGAGGCCTCAAACCTACAACAATTGCCTACAATTAGCAGATCGTTCGGTAAGATATCCTATAGGTGTTGTAGAGGATTTGTTGATAAAGGTTGGTAAAGGTTGGTAAGTTTATATTTCCTGTTGATATTTTGGTTATGGAGATGGAATATGATGTGGATATGCCTGTGATTTTGGGTAGACCATTTATGGCTACTGCCCATGCTTTAATTGATGTTGCAGCTGGTAAGCTCACCTTGAGTATTGGTGAGGATAAAGAAAAATTTAATATCTTTAAAGCCATGAAAAGTCTTCCTTTTAAGGATTCTTGTTTTAGATTTGATGTGCTAGATGAATCTGTGAATGAGAATGTTGTTAAAATGATAAGTGATGATCCTCTTCTTCCTTGTTTAACTTTGCCTTTAGGTGATGAAGTTGTTGAAAATTTTCATGATTATGTTGCTAGGTTAGAAGGTAGTGGTTCTTTTAATAAATGTTTAGCTATTGAAGAATTTGGACAAAGGAAACCCAAATTGTTACCTTCTTGCCAAGCACCACCAAAGCCGGAATTAAAACAACTTCCTTCTCGTTTGAGGTATGTTTTCTTGGGTGAATCAAATACTTATCCCGTTATTATCTCATCTTCTTTGTCTAGCGTGTAGGAAGAGAAGATCGTACGAGTTTTGAGAAAGCACAAGATGGCTATTGCCTGGACCATTGCTGACATTAAGGGCATTGGTCCATCGGTGTGCATGCACAAGATTCTCATGGAGGAGAATCACAAACCCAGTGTAGAGTACTAACGGAGTCTCAACCCAAACATGAAAGATGTTGTGCGAGATGAGGTACTTAAATTACTTGATGCAATTCATGCGATTTCTGATAGTCCTTGGGTAAGTCCTGTACAGGTTGTTCCAAAGAAAGGAGGTATCACTATTGAGCACAATGAAAAGAATGAGTTGATCCATGTTAGGAAGCAAACTGGGTGGAGAGTGTGCATTAATTACCACAAACCGAATGCGGCAACTAGAAAGGATCACTTTCCTTTACCTTTTATTGATCAACTGTTGGAAAGATTAGTTGGGCATGCTTACTATTGTTTCTTAGATGGTTACTCAGGTTATAACCAGATTTACATTGCCCCAGAAGATCAGGAGAAGACCACTTTCGCATGTCCTTATGGCACATTTGCTTACAAAATGATGCCTTTTGGACTTTGCAACGCTCCTGCAACTTTCCAACGATGCATGATGTCTATCTTCTCCGACATGGTGGAGAAGATAATTGAGGTATTTATGGATGATTTTTCTGTTTTTGGACCTTCTTTTGATGAGTGTTTGTCTAATTTGGAATAGGTACTTAAGCGATGTGAAGAGACAAATCTTATGCTTAATTGGGAAAAGTGTCATTTTATGATACAAGAAGGGATCATCCTTGGCCATAAAATTTCACAAAAGGGAATTGAGGTGGACAAAGCCAAAATTGAAGTCATTGACAAATTGCCACCACCAACCTCAGTTCGAGCTATTCGGAGTTTCCTTGGACATGTAGGCTTTTATAGGCGTTTTATTAAGGATTTCTCTAAAATAGCTAAGCCTTTGTGTGATTTACTTCAAAAAGATGTTCCTTTTAATTTTCATGAGAATTGTTTGAATGCTTTCAACAGGTTGAAAAAGGAACTTAGTCATGTGTGATGCTAGTGACTATACCGTGGAAGCAGTTTTGGGACAAAAAAAGGATAAGAGATTACATGTTATTTATTATGCTAGCAAAGTTTTAGATAATGCTCAGATTAATTATGCTACCACTGAGAAAAAATTGCTAGCCGTTGTTTATGCTTTTGAGAAATTTAGATCTTATCTTGTTGGTTCCAAAGTTGTTGTTTATACTGACCATTCTGCTTTGAAATATTTATTGATTAAAAAGACACCAAACCAAGACTAATTAGATGGATTTTGCTCTTGCAGGAATTTGATTTGGAAATCCGAGATAAGAAAGGGTCTAAAAATTTGGTAGCCGACCATCTTTCGAGATTGGAGCAAGAAGATAAGGTGGATGATGTACCAATAAATGATAGTTTTCCTGATGAGAACTTAATGGTTGTAAAGGATACTAATGTCCCATGGTTTGCCGACTTTGTAAATTTCTTGGTCTCTAACAAAGTGCCATTGGATCTTAATCATCACCAAAAACAGAAGTTATTTTCGGAAGTTAAGCATTACATATGGGATGATTGATCAGTCGTCAGTGAATCACAAAAATGATCCCAACAATTACTAACTAATGATAGCTAGGGCAAGTATGGGTCGAATCCACAGAGAGATAGGTTATTCTTCTTTTTCCAATTATTTTACTTAAAACAAACAATCAAAGAAAAAAAATTTTGAAAGTAAAACTAAATTAAATCAAACAAACAATTAAAATTAACTAAGAAAGCAATCAAGAAAATTAAAGAAAACAATCAATCAGAAAGCAGAGAATAAATTTAGAAAACAATTTAAATCAAGAAAAACCCTCCAACATAGAATTAATATTCCTTTTGACAAGAATAACATGGATCATTGATATCTAAAAATTATGAAAACAATGGATAGCTTGTTTGGAATTAAATCCTAAATTACCTAGATTAGATAAAACTCTTGATCCAGTGTGATTTATCCCTTTTATTCTTTAAACAATTACCTCTTGATCCGGTGTGATAATTGCTCAAGAACAAAGCATTAAGAATTAGTAATTTATGAACAAGCACAACAAACAATAAATTATGTATTGATTCTTAAATCCCTTGGAAGGAATTGGCCCTTCACTTCCAATTGCTACAAATAATTAGATCCAAATTGGCCCTTCAAGATCTAATCTAGCTAATGCAAACTCAATTTATCAAGATAGTGTCAACTCCAATCCATCAAAACATGTTAACATAGGATTAAAACAGAAATATAAGAAATATCCAAAATAATTTTCATAAATAAGTACAAAATCTCACCATGAAACAAGTCAAGCGATCAATTAAATTCTATATCGGAGAAAAGAAAAGAAAAGAATTACTCACTTATGAATTGAGTGAGCATCCAAAGAAAAGAATAAGAAAACTTATTTATGGATGAAGTAGGGAGCGGGGTCGGCGGCTCTAGGCTTCTCCAAGTCTTCAACAATTCTATAATATTTTCTAATGATGAATACATAAAAACCTAGACCTAAGGAGACTATTTATAGTAGAAAAATAACCTAAAGACTCCAATTAGACTTATGATAGGACTCTAGGTCGGTCTTAGCCTCTAACTTGGTCTCCAAGTTGGATTAAAAGTCTTATTAGGCCGAATTTATGGGATAAAAATCGGATTAGGAAAATTCTGGAATCGTGCAGAGACTTCGACAGCAATTTCGGGCTTGAAGATGGCAGAAATGGGCTTCGGGCTTCAAAGTAAAGTTCTAGATCTCGAAGTCCTATTTCCAACGCCTACTCACACGCATTTATTGAAGGTCTGAGCAAAAATTTATGGCCTTTTTACCGGGACTGCGCAGAGTCCTGATCCAACTAGGACTAGTATTGCGGGATTTGAATATTTCATTGGGCTTATATGACACTAATTGGGATTTTAGCTCGATCCTTAATTCTTACTCCTTGAAATAATTCTTCAATTGAAGACTTATGTCTTCAATCACGAACTTCAAATCTCCAAATCTTCACTCAAAATTACTTTGCTCATATCTGTGTTAAAAATCATCAAAAGAGCTCCAAAAATAGTAAAAATTAGTAAGTTTCCAATTTTACATCTCTTTAAGACTCAAAACAAAAATATTAACAAAATAAGATATTTCAAAGCATAAATTCATCCAAAAACATAAGAAAATAACCATAAAAATATGGTTGTTTTTGGCTTGATCAATGATCCACTTTTATTCCATAGATGTACTGATGGTGTCATTCGGGGATGTGTTCCTGAGGAAGAAATGGTTTCTATTCTCACTCATTGTCATTCACTTCCTTGTGGGGGACATCATGGTGCTTCTAAAACAGCTGCTAAGGTACTTCAATGTGGTTTCTTTTGGCCTACACTCTTTAAAGATGCAATGAGCTTCGATATGTCATGTGACCGATGTCAAAGAACTGGTAACATAAGTAGAAGGCATGAGATGCCTCAATCAGGTATTCTAGAAGTTGAAATCTTTGATGTTTGGGGACTTGACTTTATGGGACCTTTCACTCTATCTGGTAAGAATAAATACATTCTTGTCGCTGTTGATTATGTTTCTAAATGGGTGAAAGCTACAGCATTGCCTGACAATTCGGGATCTAGTGTGGTTAAGTTTGTTCAGAAAAACATCTTTTCTAGATTTGGAGTCCCTCGTGCTATCATAAGAGACAATGGTACTCACTTTCAAAATGATCAGTTCGATACATTGATGCATAACTATGGGTGCACTTCAAATCTAGAACCACTTATCATCCTCAAACGAGTTGGCAAGTAGAAGTATCTTACCGTGAAATCAAAGCTATCTTGCAGAAAACGGTTAGTAATACTAGAAAGTTGGTTAAGGAAGCTTGATGATGCTTTGTGGGATGCCAACTTTGACAAAGCATCAGCTCGTGTATTTTCTTCTCTAAGGACTTGTTGAATTGTCACTTCCAAGAACTTGGGCCAAATTTGCTGGACTTTCTTATGGTATGCCACCAAGTTCGGCTCCTTCACCTCATACTCATCTAAAACTTGTTTGGCAACCAACTATGAATCAGTGTAGACCTTTAATGAATCCACTTTCAAACGTTCGGCCATTTCTAATCCTGCTAGGATAGCTTCATACTCGACTGCGTTATTGGAGAGCGAGTACCCAAAAGTCAACCCATACTGATATTCTTCTAACTCGGGGGAGATTAGAAGTAGTCCAGCTCCTGCACCATCCTTGACTGCCGCTCCATCAACATAGAATTGCCAATATCTTTCATTCGTGACATTTGGCGGAGCCGCGAACTTGAGAGAAATTTCAGGTGTGTTGACTTTGTTGGAAGGTCTTCCCCCAACGACCTCATTTGTGGGTTCGGGAATAACAGCATCTTGCCGAACCGCTTGATCAATAGGCTTTGACTCATTAGGGAACGTGCATTCTGCTATAAAATCTGCCAAGGCCTGAGCCTTGATAGCTCTCCTAGGTTAATATTCAATCCCGAATTCACTAAGTTCCACATTCCACTTAAAGAGTCTACCAGAGAGATCTACCTTCTGTAGAACGTCCTTAAGGGGCTGATCCGTGAGCACAATGATCTTCTGGGAGTGAAAATACTGCCTTAGGCGTCTATATGCCACAACGAGGGCGAAAGCAGTCTTTTCCAACCTGCTATGGTTAAGTTCGCCGCCCTGCAATGCTCTGCTAACATAATAAATTGGCATTTGTTCATTTTCCATCTCCTTTACAAGAACAGCGGCTACGGTTTCATTGGAAGCGGCTAAGTACATGTAAAGTACTTCGTCAAGGTCCGATCTGCTGAGTATAGGTGAGGAGCTCAAGTAAACTTTCAAATGTTCAAAGGCTTATTGGATTCCGCTGTCCATACAAACCAGGACCTGGTTCTCAACACTTTGAAGAACGGTAAACATTTATCAACTGACTTAGACACAAACCTGTTAAGTGCTGCCACTCTCCCTGTTAAGCTTTGTATGTCTTTCACCGATTCGGGGGGCTTCATGCTTAGAATTGCCTGAACCTTTTCGGGGTTTGCTTCAATTTCTCGGTTGGAGACCATAAAACCAAGGAACCTTCCGGCTTCTATGCCGAACGTGCATTTTGCAGGGTTTAACTTCATGTGATAGGCTCGGAGATAGTTGAAACATTCTCCAAGATCCTTCAAATGTTGCTTCATCGTAGAGCTCTTTACAAGCATGTCATCCACATACACTTCCATCGATTTGCCAATTAAGTCTTTGAAGACTTTATTGACAAGCCTCTGATAAGTGGCACCAGCATTTTTTAAGCCGAACGGCATGACGTTGTAACAATAAAGTCCATCCTCAGTTAGGAACTCTGTCTTCTCAGCATCTGCGGGGTTCATGGGGATCTGGTTGTACCCTGAGTAAACATCCACAAAACTTAGGAACTTGTTACCTGAAGAAGCATCAACTAGCCGATCGATAGAAGGGAGAGGAAACTATCTTTCAGGCAAGCTTTTTTCAGGTTGGTGAAGTCTACACACATCCGCCATTTATCGTTCGCCTTCTTCACCATTACTACATTAGCAACCCATTCAGGGTATTGAACTTCTCTAATAAAGTCAGCCTTCAGCAACTTGTCTACCTCTTCACGGATTGCTTGTATCTTTTCAGGGGAGAACGTTCTCTTCTTTTGTTTCACGGGTTTGAAGGTTGGTTCAACGTTTAGACGGTAACTCATGACCCCTAGGTCAATTCCTGGCATCTCATCAGTCGACCATGCAAAGACGTCAGCGTTGCCTTAGAGGAATTCAGTTAAATCTAGCTGCTCGTCAGGACCTAAAACAGAGTTGATCTGCGTGGTCCCATCCTCGATATCAGTCTTCATTACGATTTTCAATGGTTTCTCAACTGACTCAGGTTTGATAACCCTTGTCTCATCTCGAGCATCAAGTGTGTTCACGACAAGTTTTGGGGTTACGTCAACATTTGTCGTTCTTCCTTCTTCTGATTCGACCTCCATCAGATCTTCCACCCTTGTGGCAAGGGTGAAGATCTCCATATCTGATACATCTGTAGATCTTTCCCATTCTAATTCTTGCCCCCCAGTTAGGTGTTCGGCAAAGCATTCTTGGATCTAAACCTTGTTCTTCTCTCTTTTGGGTAGAGCTAATGAGGTCAGGTGACATCTCTGTGCGGTAGCTAAATCAGACTTCATGTAACCGATCCCCATAGGAGTGGGGAACTTCACTGTTAAGCAATAAACCGCTTCAATCATCTTTGCTTTTTTCATCAAAGGTCTCCGAATCAAACCATTGTAACTGGAGGGTAGATCAACAATCACAAAAGTGTGAACCACATTTAGTACATGTTCGCAATCACCTATGCAGATCGGCAAACTAATCATTCCTTTAATCAAGATTCAGTTGTTGGTAAGTTTTGTACATTAGGATGTCCAAACTGTCGCAACGTGCGGGTCCGGGGGGTCCGAACCCTACCGTTAAACGACTTAAAAGCGGGGGATCCTACCCCTACTGAGTTCTAGGAGTCGCCACTAATCTTTTTTGCCTAGGTGTGATTAGCCACCTATCCAATTATTAAGTCTAATATTAACCTATGCTCGGCAAAGGTAACACTAAACCTAATAAGGTCTACTTAACCAAAGATTCTATGGTCCGGGAGTCGGGTACGCGTGGGGAAGGATTAGCACCCCCGCAACGCCCGTCAAAACACGGCACTGACTAGTTCATAAATACTGTGGGTTTCTATTATCGGTTGTCTGTATTCCTAAATTTTTTCATGCCCTTATACTCTTTTATTAATCCTTAAATTTAAGCAAAATAAACAAGCAAAAATGGGTTTTGGATTTTTGAAATAAGAATGTTGGGAACTTTCCCGTTTTCTATTTTATTCTCTTTTGGGTTCCTCATGAGAGGATTTTCTTTAAAACTTACCGTTTAAAACGACTCAATTTAAAAACTTTTTGACGGGAACCTTCCCATTTTGTAAAAGAAACTGGATGGGAACTTTGCCTTCCGACCAATAAACTAGAAACTAAAACTAGTGGGAACTCTCCCTTCTTTTGAAAACTTTGAGAAAAAAGACTCTTTTTGATTAATTGATTTTTTTTGTCTTTCGAAAAAATTAAAGAGAACAAATGCAAGCACAAACACTTTTTTAATTTACGAAAAAGGTTTTTATTCTTTCTTTTTTTTGGATTTTGTTAACAAAATTTTCTTTCTTTTTTTTAACTGACTCAATTACCCTGAATTAAGCCCTTATTACTGATTATCTTTCTCTGATTTTTTAACTGACTTAATTGCCCTGAATTAAGCCATTTTATTTTCCCTAATCTTTGCTTCTTACTTAACTGATTATCCTGCATTAAGCCGATCAATGACTTACTTAATTACCCTGAACTAAGTTACTTATTGACTTACTTAATTACCATGGATTTAAGTTGATTACTGAATTACTTAATTACCCTGAATTAAGTTACTGCCTTACTTAATTACCCTGAATTAAGCTATTTATTGACTTAATTACCCTGAATTAAGTTACCTATTACTTACTTAATTATCCTGAATTAAGTTACTGACTTACTAACTTACTTAATTACCCTGAATTAAATTATTCACTAACCTACTTAATTACCCTGAATTAAGTTATTTATTACCGATTCACCTTTTTCTTACTTCTTGAATCTTGATCTTGATCTCTTTTAAATTTTAATCTTTGATTAATCACTGGATTTAGTCTTGAAATGCATGGATGCACATGATGCATGGAAATCCAATTTCAATTTTAATTACCCATTAATTATACGAGGAACGCCTTTGATCGCCTCCCAATAAATGGTAAACGGTCTCCGGACATTTCCAAGCCTCCGGGAGAAGGTGAGCAAACTCAGACACGCATGAATGAATCGCCCACCTTTCCCATCACGGGATCAATTTAATTAATCTCGAATGAACAATTTAATATCATGGTAATGACAACACTCAAATAAAAGTAAATATGGATGCAAATGTTTGAACTAAACTAAACTTTTTCTTTTTGATTTTACCAATTTATTATCAATTTAAACTAAATTACTATCAACTTTACTTTTAAATCCCTTTAACCTAATTCCCAGATCATTTTATTATAAAAAAAACCTAGATTAATGTAATAACTAAATTAATTAACTAGAACTAAGCTGAAAAAGGACCAAAAAATAGAGAACGTAAATCAACCACTAATGCAGAGGATAAATGGAGGATTAAATTGCCAAAGGAAAGAACTTTACCCCCTGACCTGTTGAAAAAGCCTTAAACTTTAGCTAAAACAACGCTGTTTTAGCCATACCCGAACCCTTTTTCCTTTTCTTATTCTTCCTCCTCCTTCAAATCGAGCCTCTCTTTCTCACTAACAACAGACGGCGCTGCAATCTCACTCTCTCTACCGCGAAACAGCCACTGCTTTCACCGTAAACAATGAAATCCGACCGTAAAGTCGCCCCATAAAGCCTAAATGAACCTCCTTTCCCTCTATGATTCACAACCCGACACCACAAATACCCAAAAACTTCCCTGACCTGTGACAATCGGCGAGAACAACCATCAGACCCCTCTAAATGCGACCTCAGACTCCCAAAGCAAACTAAACTGAAAATCCCCAAAACAAATTTGAAAGAGGGCACCTAAGAACTAAAAGGGAAAGCAACTGGAAAAACCAAGCAACGAAGAAAGAAGGAGCGAGATCTATTCGGGATTTCTTTAACAATATTTGAGATAAATCTCAAGCCAGGTAATTCCCTTTTTCAAACCTTGTTCCTCTTCCTTTGAATATTTTTATTATATTTTTTGTATTTTCTGTCAAAATGTAAAAGAAATAACCTAGACTTTCAGTGCTAAGAACCCTAGATCTCCCCCCGTCCCCCCCCCCCCCCCCCGATTGTGCCTCCCTCTCCTCTGGTAGAAAGTGTGATATATATAGTGAAAACCCCTTTCAATCTTGTCCGTGTATAGCCCTTTTTTCTTCGATCCCACGGTCTCTCCTCCACTTACTAATTGGTTGTTGATTCCCCATTTTAACCAATTTGTCTCTTATGGATTATGTGCTGACAGTGTGTGTAAATCAGTGTGTGAGACTGAATATACCCTGCCTTTGTCCTTTTGTGAGTTGTAATTAGCTTCTCACGTGTTTTCCTACTCTTGCAGATGATCTTTGTTGCAAACGTGTGAAGCAGGTGAGTTGGCATAGGTGAGGTTTCCTCTCATTTTCCTCTTCTGTCTGTTTGTTGACCATGTTGTTCGGTACCAGTTCACTTGAATCATGTTGTTGCTTGACTGTGATTGGTTAATTTCCCCTGATGAGTTCTTGTCGCACTACCATGTTAGATGACTTTACTTTCTGGCTTGCTGCAATCCTGCTTGAATGTTGTTTGATGCCTGTGATGAATACTATTGGTATATTGCTTTAATTTGAACCTGCCTTACTTGCTATTTTGTTCCAAATCTTGTTGCAAAGTCTGCACTGCATTTTGCTGATATGATGATGGATGATTGAGATTTTGTTGTACACATCTGCCTTGCTTACTGGAAATTTTGTGTGTTGAGTCATTTGCTTACAACTGCTTTGTTTTCCTGCTTAATGGACTGCACTTATTTGGTTCAGTTTTGCTTTGCGATATGCCTAAATGCTTGATTTCCTTGTGCTTATAACAGGTTTTTGCTTGGTCGGCAATTGGCGCAAGGGTTAGAGAGAGAATTGAAAATGACGAAGAACTTCAGGGAACAAAAAAGCTTGTCTATTCCAAGACACCCCCTTATGATCAACACTACCACTTTGTCCTTTTGTTCGACTCCCATTTAGCTCAAATGGCCACTAATCATGTCTCAATTTTGTTAGGCACGCGGCATTAAACTTCAAGGTGAATTCCATTTCCTTCTTCACACTTAGACAACCAGCGCTTTAGAATGAGAAGGATGGAGTCAAAGTGATGGCCACGTGACCAAGTTATCATGTAGATGAAATTTAAGGCAATCAACAATTTGTGTTCCACGTGTTCCCACTTTGTAATCATGCAAATGACAATCTCCCCTTTGTTTTGAATTTGTAACATGTGTAAGCTAGCACCTTGAGAAACGAAATGCAACCAAAGAAATAGAAATAAAATTCCTTTTGCGATTTCTTTTCTTCTTTGTCTTGTCATTTTACAATTTCATTTGGGTCCATTCTGAAAATGGGTCATTTAAGTCAAAGATCAAACCTCTTAGACTCAGATTTCATAAATGGTCCAAATTACCAGATTGAGCCCAATGAGAATCAATAAAAGAAAAAAGGTCCAAAGTAAGGCGAGAACTCAAATGTCAACAACTTTGCAATGGAGAAACTGATTCACTAAAAGGAACATTAAGTTCAAAGGAAGGAGAATTTGATAGGAAAGTAAAGGCAATTTGGCTAAACAAAAGATAGAGACAAGAAATAAAAAGTGCAACATGAATCAAAATAGGGTGTCTACACCATGGCACTTCCGTTATCAATCAATATCCTCTCAATTGTATAGTTGGCAATCATTTGCTTTCACCACAATTGGGTCATTTCCAGAGTCTTCACAAAAAATTCCTTCTTCACTAGTAAAGGAGATCATCCAACTTTCCTTAGGTTCGAATGGTTTAGTAGGGTTTGTCGCTCCTATGGACAACACTTGACTCATGTGAGCCTTCATCTTACTATTAGAGGATGCCCACTCTTCGGTTGCGCCAATAATTGTATGAATGATGCCTTTCTCTTCAGGTCGCTTCGTTGCATCCTTTGGGTACTTGATTCTGTTGTGGATAGAATTAGCTGGCAGTTCTAACATTCGCCGATCATCATGTCTCTGAGCATCAGCTCTCACATAGCTCTTCAAGTATCCTTTCCGTACCAACTCCTCCAACATGTCCTTCAAGTGGGTGCACTCTTCTGTTGTATGTCCCCAAGCTTGGTGGAAATCACACTTCTTGCCAGAAGATCGGTTCCTTTGCCCATCCTTGGCAGGAACGGGCCATTTGATCTCCTTGGATAGGTTGCTCCTTGAAATAGCATATAAGATTGCCGAGTTGGTTTCGTTCAAGGGAGTATAGTTATCAAATCGAGGTCCTCTTGGGCGATCATCAAAGTGCCTGCTCGGCCTGAATCCCTTTCTGTCCCTATCTTTCTTGTTCGGCGACCTTGATGGGCTGCCCCTGTTGTCTCTATTAACCTCTTTAGGATTGTCTTTCCTAAACCTATTGTCGATCATCGACCTTTGCTTCAAGCTTTGCACCCTCTCGGCTTCAATATAGCGTTATGCCTTGTCGAACAAACTCTTCAGACTGGTAGGTGGATTTTCCTATGATACCCAGAAGAACCAACATTCTTGCAGACCTTCCATGTACATTCGGATGGCTTCTTCATCTCCAAGTTCATCGACTTCCAAACAAGTATTGTTGAACCGTTTCGTGTAGTTCTCGACAGTTTCGTTTTAGTCTTGTTTTATAGTTAACAAGTATGTTTTGCTTTTTGCTGTTCGTTATCGAGTATGGAAATTCTACAAGAATAGCGTGTTAAAACTGACAAAGTTAACAATTGAGTTACTTTTTTGTTGGTAGAACCATCATTGTGCTACTCCAGTTAGGATGATAGGAAATATCCTACACATGACAGCATCTGAGGCACCTTGTATTGACATGAACTCCTTAAAATGATTCAAATGTTCTCGAGGATCTCATGTCCCATCATACTTATCTTTTGGTTGCTTGATAGTACTGGGAACTGTCACTCGTCAAACTACCAAGGACAATGGAGATTGATACTTGTCCATTGGGTCGACTAGGGTAGTATCATGCTGATCTGCTCTCTTGAGTCTCTTGATTTCCTCTTGCATATGTTCGATCTTTGCTGCAAGGCTGTTGTCAGTGTTTGCATCTCTTCTGGACCTCTCTCTCCTTCTACCTCGTTCTTCTCCTGTTGCTACTTCAGCCCGTGCGGGTGCCAAAGGTTCAATTCGGGCAAGTATTTCATTAAGGTCTGGGAGAGGTCGGCTAATTGATCTTCTACTCTGCCGATCTCTATCTCCACGAGTCTGAGACCTTGATTTTTCCCTATTCCGTGTACGGTCAGCATCTCTGGCCCTATCTCTGGACCTTACCGTACTGGACATGCTTTGCTCTACGTGAACCTTAGACCGTAGCCTTGCTCCTCTCTCTTGATCTCTCACCCATACGTTGGGATGGAAAGGTGGCAGATCGGTAGGGGCTGATCTTTCATGCCACGTATGCTCTAGCTCCGCTGCTCGTTGAGCACTAGCTTTCTCTTTTTCTATGGCTTCCATCATCTGCTGTTGAAGCCTAGCATTGTCACTTTCAAGCTGATTAATTAGGAGATCGCGTTCGTCCTGCTCGAGGTTCAATCCTGGGGGATGTGCTGATAGAACAGCATCATGCCCCCCAAGTGTCCTGCCCAAGCCAGGCGTCTTGGCGTTCTCCCTTGCTCTCGATGCTTCTGGCCAATCGGCCATAATAGTGGAATATGTCACCGGGGTTTGAACAGGATGATATGTCCGTGTTGCGGGGTCATAAGAGAACAAATCGGTCATGGCACGAGATGAAATGGTGGCGAGTCCAGAATTTGGAGTCAGGTTGAGATTTGTGGAGAATTGCCATTGCGTGTCCGTTCCGGACGAGTTCACTCCATTAGAAGTTGGCAGAGCAGACGAAGTGTTAACATTTGTAGTTAATTCCATTGAACGTGGGTCACGCGTGTCTTCGAAAGGTCACACGGGAGTGATAAAGGCACTAGAGGTCACGGCGGCCGAAGTTTGGCCAGTCGTGGTGATGCCGGTTGAGGTAATGCCGCTCGTAGGGGTTACGGTAGGGATTGTCATAGCTTTATGTTGGTGGTTTCCCACAGACGGTGCCAATTGTTGATGACTAAATTATTAACAAGGACGACCTTCGCGGATCGTCAAGGTTAACCTCTGAAACCTGGAAAGGTGGAATACCTGCAAGGCAACAAACACCTAGGAGTGCAGGGTCTAATCCCCGCGTTAGCACTCCAACGGTCAAGTCAGCAAATCGTCCAAGTATTAGAGAATATTTAGGAACTAGGTTTAGAGATTAGGGTTGGAAATTGGAGAATAAATGAGAGAAATGCACCCTATTTATAGTGGTAGTTGGCCCATAGAGTGGATTCCCGTGTGGGCTTAAATCTGGCCCAGGTCCAAGTGTACGGAAGTTGAATGGGCCCTTGAGTCGGTTCATGTTTGAGCTTCACCGGGTGCTGGGTGTAGAAGTGTGTCATTCGGCATACTATGCGCAATGTAGCAGGTCGTCATGGTTTACTCCTCAGATTCAGCATTTCAGAGTTATACTCAACAATGTAATTTTCTATAACTAGTGGATTTCTCTTCTTCTCCGTGGACGTAGACAAGTTCAGTGCCAAACCACGTAAATTTTTATGTCTTGTGTTGATGATTATTATTTTAATTATTTCCGCTTGCATGATTAATTTGCTAGATTAAGGTTTGGAATATCCGGAGAACATAAATCTGTGCACTTTTCCTTCTCCAGTTGTATTGCTCTTTCTCCCTTTAACTCAATTTCCCTTTCTTTTCATTCTTCAAAGATTCCACGTCTAGAACCACCGTTGCAAAAATAGAAAAATAAAGAACCAGAAGATCAAAAAAAATTCCCTTAATAAACAATATGTTGTGGTTTATATATGATCGTGTTCAAAAGGTACCAAAATTTAATTTAATAGCAAGAAAATAAGAGAGTTACATTACATTTAACTTGATTACTATTATATTGATCTCCGATTAAAGTTTTTTTTTTCTGTGAAATCTCCTATTAAGGCTTGGTTGTTAGCCCAGCTGTTTTTGGAGTAGCAGATATTAGTTTAAGCATAAGTTCTATTTTGCTGGAACATTAAATAAGAAACAAAATTTTGGTTCATCAATGGTTTCATCTTGGCTCCGTAATTATCCATGAGAAGTTGTGATTTTGTTTGTGAGTTTTGCTCTTTGCCTATGGATGTTTAGGGCTGAGATTTAGGGTAAGAAAATAAGGAAGAAGAAAGAAGGAAAAAAAGGAGAGAGAGAGAAAATGAAAAAAAATTAAAATTATTTTCTTTTTTTATTTCAGGTATGTGGATCCCATATGCCACGTAGCAAAAAAAAGCTAACATGGAAAAGCCACTTCAACATTACTAACGGCCGTTAGTCACATGACCAACAGACCATTCAACATTACTAGCGGCCGTTAGTCACATGACCAACGGACCATCCAAAAAGGACTAATGGGGCTCACTTTTGAAACTTAAGGGATTAATTTATCCAGAAATATATATAAGGGAGTATTTTGTCCCAAAAGATAAAAGGGATTTTTTTGTATATTTAGTCGAATTTGTAATGAAAAACTAAACCAAATTAGAATCCAAAGAAATATATAGTAGATTTCCATTAATTTCCATCTCACTTAACATTAAAAATTCACACTTTAAGGTTTAATAGCCTTTTTGCTCCTAAACTGTACCGTCAAGGACATTTTGCCTCCAAAACTTCAAATCACGACAACATGCACCCTACATTTCCAAATTCAGGATAATTTACCTCCAAACTTAGCAAATTGTCTTGAATCTTGCAAGTTCAGGGAGTAAATTGTCTCGATTATAGTTTAGGGGGCAAAGTGTCCTTAGCCCAATAATTTAAGGGGTAAAAAGGCTAATAAACCGTTTTAAAAGGAGCTAGGGAAACTAATTAGATGGTTGACTTTCTATTTATTGCATATAAACCAAAAGAAGATGGTAACTTTTTTTGGTACAATATTAAGATGGTAACTTAGGAGTTCTCAACATTTAACATAATACTTGTATGCAAGTAGCACAATAGCCAGTGATGTAAAAGCAGATACTGCAACTATTGGCTTTGAACAACATTCAACACCAGAACTAAATTTCCTTTGCATTTTTCCACCTGATTCTTGTATAACTTTCATAAACTCTGATTTTGGCTTTGAAATTTCAAGCTTATTTGAAGCAGCTTTCTTAGGTATTTCTATAGAGAGATTTCCACTACACATAGTTGCGCGTAATTTTCCTGCATCATAATCCCTATTTGGAATTTCAAATTTCTTCTGAATGCGTCGCGGAGTCTCTGCCATAATAGATATAACCAAAATCTCCTCCCCAATGGGTTGGATTGTGAGTTTCACATCTTCCCTTGTGAAACCTTAAAAAAATGATAAGTAAAAATATATAATTAAGAAATTGCATAAAATTAAAAGACTTGTAGCTATATAATTGAATGATGATGAGAAGGAGAAGTAATTAATAAAAATAAAAGTTTTGTCAAACTCTTTAAAGGGGGCTGAAGATCACAATACCATCAAGATCAATCTCAATTGTGTCAAACTCTTTTCCTCTCTTCCATGAGCAATGGGGTTCAACATATTCTTCACTTGACGTTTCCATGGGTGTTTATTGTTCTGATTTTGAAAGAAGATGAAGGTTAAAGAAATAAGGAAGGATTTCTTATGGTTTTATATAAAAATACTTTACTCTATTGTTCATTATTCATGCATACATGTGGTACAAAAGGTTTCGTGGAGGTTTTCTTTTAGAAGAGAATCATTCCTTTTTGTTAAGGTAGTTTTAGGAATTCACAAAGCTTGCTTTGAGAGCCCAAAGTCATTTATATTCCTCAACGTGAATTCTAATGTGGGATTTTATTTTTAATAGACATTGAACTTTTCTAAAGGGAAAAGGGAAAAACAAAAAGGTGAAAAATATGTATCTTTTAGATTAAATTGCTTACACTTGAATCATAAACCACTGTGGAGAAAAGAATATGCTTTTCAAGAGAAGGCCTAAAATTAATATTAAACGTTTTAGACGCCATCCCTTTTTGCTTTTCTTACGATAAAAACCATAGAATATATTAATTTTCTTCTTCTCTACGAAGGCGTCCAAGTCCATAAAAATAGAAGAAAACGTAAATCTTTTGGTTTGATTTCAAGATCAAATTAAAAAGAAAACATAGAAGTTAAAGTCCTTTGGAAATGAAGAAGGAAGAAAGCACCGAGCCTTGCAACGATGACTTTGAACCTTATTGCAAGTGGAGAAAAGAGCAAGAATCTTCCGTTTTCAAAGAAATTGACATTGTTGAAATCCAACTCCATGGTATAATTGATATCTTTTCCCTTTGATAGTTTTTTCGTTGAAATTCAACGATATTAATTTATAACTTTCTTAATCTGTGTGTATAAGCGACAAATATTGTGGAATGGAATGCAAAACTTATTTTTTTCCTTTCTTTAACATCCTAATTAGTTTGATTCTAAAGGCAATACAATTAATGGACCTTAAATTCTAATTTTTCAGGATTCAAGAAGGAAGAACTGAAATTGGAAATTGGGAACGACGGATTCTTGTGTATTAGTGGAGAACATCCAATTGGGAGGAATGTAAAGCGATTCAACAAAAGAATTGATGTTTCAAAGTATGACAATGAAAATGTCGAAGCAGAGTTTGAAAATGGAATCCTTCGTATAACGCTGCCTAAGAAAAGTTATGCCATCAGCTTCAGCTTCGGGACCAATAAGGAAATTGTTGGAATTTCACTTTCGAGGCCCCATATTTTGAAGAATATAACAAATTGTGTTGTCGGATTTGCTCTGCTGTTTCTTCTTGTTGCATTTTATGTGTACAAGTATTGTGATTGCACCGAGTTTCTAAATTGGGTGAAACGGTTCAATTAATCTTTACTATAATTGAAATAATTTTTTTTAAAAAAAAAATACTATATTATAGTGATGCATAATCATTTATGAAATTAAAGTTTCCAAATGCACTGACTTCTGATTTTCTTTTCAACAAAGGTTGGCATCTCACTCGCCTATAATTCTTAATATGGCTAATTAATAGACATTTTGACCTTGAACTTGTAAGAAACGGAGCCTTTAAACTTTCAAAATGACCAATTGTATGTCTGAACTTATAAAAATGGACAAGTTAGCCATTTTGAATGGAAATTGGTTAAATTCTATTAACAATTGGATGGAAATTAGCGATTTTTTTATGGAAATTGGTATGGTTCCAATAAATTCCATCCAATATCAGTCCAATTATTGAGGGAATTTAATCGATTTTCATACAAAATGGTCATTTTGTCTATTTTTACAAGTTCAGGCGTACAATTGACAATTTTGAAAGTTTAAGGGTTGATTTGTCCCTTTCTTACAAGTTTAGGGGCCAAAATGTCTATTAAGCCCTTAATATATTTCAATTTTAATAGCTTGAACAATTAAATATACATCAATAATTTTATTAATTAATCATATGTATTAGATGTACGCCTGCCGCAATTCTTTCACAAATTCTGTTGCAGATGGTATTATTAAATTTATTTGTGATGAAATTATCATCAAGAAGCTTGTCCATTGCAATATCCATGTTTTTCCATAATTTTGGTTTTGGATTTCTATTAGATACTAGAATTTTATACCTTGTAGTATATAAATGCACAAGTTTTCCACTTCTATTTTTTTTTCTTAATGTCCAATTTGGTCCTCTAACTATCTCAAAACCGTCAATTTTATTCCTCAACTTCAAATTGGTACAGTTTGAAAAAAATAAAATAAAAGAACGAGGGTGAAATTGGGTCAAATTTATGTGTATGAGATAATTGGAAGGTCAGCAAGGCATTATTTTTCTTGGTTAGATGTCCGATTTGGGCCTAAAACTTTCTGAACTTGCTCAATTTGAGTCTAAAGCTTTAAAGTGCATCAAATTGAGCCTAAATGTTATCGAAATCAACCAATTTGGGCCTAAATTAGACGGTGTTCTGGCTATAAAACGCACGTGTCGTTACCGTTACTAACGGCGTGATGTGGCACCTGTTTTTTAGGCTCAAATTGGTCAACTTTTGAAAGGTTTAGCCTCAAATTGAGTAACTTTTGAAAGGTTTAGGCTCACTAACGCGTATTTTCTTTCACTAACGCGTGCTAACAGTGTGTGGACTTCAATTCCAAAATTTTGTCTAAATTAGGCCTAAAATGGTTGGCTTTGGAAACATTTAGGCCCAAATTGTTACGTTTTAAAGGTTTAGCCTCAAATTGATCAAGTTGATAACGTTTAGGCCCAAATTGGATAATTTGGCCTTCTTTGATTTAGAATCTCTAATTGCTTAGTTTGCCTTCCATGAAAATCAACTTGCCCTTTCTTAAAAAAAGAAAATTAAAAAATAAAAAAAACAAGAAGAAGAAAATCAACTTGCCCCAAACTGCTTCTCCAAGATGATAATTCCTTTCTTCTCTGCTATTTGTTAGATATAAATCCAACTGATCATGGCCACCAATTTGTGCAAAAATCATGATTCATTAGAGCAAAAAGTATAAAATAACTAAAATTTGGCATGAGAACAATAAAATTGAAATTTGTAAAAGAATGTTTCAAGTAATATTTCATTTCATTCATGTTGAAATTATTTACAAAGTACATCTTAATTAGTTCCAAATATTATTAGAACATTGGCAATTCTTCTTTACATAAACTCCAATAGCCACAGCCAAGGAAATTGCTATTAGAATTTCCAAAGCTATTTTTTTATTCATATTCTTGATTGAACTAAGAAATGAGCCTGATGAAGTAACATTCTCGCCAGCAGCGGAAACGGTAGAAACCTCTTTAGGCATTACTAGGTAGAGAATGCCACCGGAGAACTTTGCACGAATTTGATTTGGTTGATAATCCTTTGAAACTGGAAATTCTTTCCGAAACCGGCTTTTTTTACCTTTAGTTTCATCCAATTGACGTTCTCCAGTAATGGTTAACATCCCAGTACTGCTAAGTTGAACTTTCAATTGCTGCCTTTTAAATCCTACATTTTTTTTTCATAGAAAGAAATTTTAGTACAAATTAATGCTATTAAATAATCATTAAAATTAAATTGCTCAATATGAAGATTGGGAAAATGAATATTATTACCTGGAAGATGGACCTCAAGGGTGTCAATGTTTTGCTCCCTTTGCCATTTGCACATTGGCTCAAAATCTTCATAAGTGGTTTCCATTCTAATTTTCTTTCTTCTTCTTTCAGTAATTCTCTTTTAGGGCTTTTAGAGGATGAGACAATTGAATACTGCTGCAGTCACAGCTTTCTTATTATTCCTTTTATAAATATTTTTGAGATAAGAAACCTTCCATAAGAGTTTTCCTTTTCTGTTTCTTCTTGAAAGAGAATGATTCCTTAATTGCTTTTGCAAGATTGGGTTACCTTTTTCTGCAGTTAGGTTTCTTCTCTTTATTTTATGGATGATAAACTGATCTGTTTTTATTCCTAACTTTTCTTAAACCCTTTAGCCATTTTTTAATCCGGTGCCTTTTTTTTCCTTAAGAAATTAATTAGTATCATTCTGTTCATCCTTAAAATTTGATCAATTTATGAAACTTATTCTTTCATTGATATAATCAAACATAACTATGCTTCTTGATAATTTGTTACTGCCACCTTCTAAATGATTCATTCACAAACGCAGAACGGGCGATTCAACTGTTATCTGATCAGCATAGGAATTAGGAAGTACCTTGTTGACAAAGCCATGTTTTTTTTTTTCAGCCTCTAAGTTCATATAAGAAAACAAAAATTTTGGTTTCAATATTTCCAAACTGATTATGTAAAGGGTTAGAGGTTAGCTGACATGGGAATTTAGACAAGATCAATATTCAATATTTCAGCTTTTCTTTGATTTACTTGAGATGTTCTGTTTTTGGAACCCTTTTCAGTCAGATATATTTCTGAACTCATGAGATAAGGGTTCAATTGTTTACCTTCTTTAGTAATTTCTAATGGAAATTGAGAATGCTTAAAGAGACACTTTTAAAATCATAGCTAGGAACTTAACAATAATATAGATTATCAGCACATTTATGATCTATTTACTTCAATTTTCATGATCTGATGTAGGAGTTTGGTAAACATTTTCCCCACAAAACATATATGAAATTAACAAGAGCTAGGCTTTCTTGATCAAAACCAATTCAGATAAGCAGATAAATTTCATTCCTTTAGGTAAAAACATCAATGGTTTAATTATGGTCATTTCTTTTCACAGGTTTTCACATATTAACAAAAGAAAAAAGCTGGAAATTTATTGGTCCACAATAATCATGGTAGCATAATACTTCAATACATAAAACATCACAGCAATCAGCAATGCCAGCACTATAACACTTGCCCCAACCTTCATCGCCGTCTTCCTTCCCATTTTAAGCCTTGAAACAAAAGATTTGGGGCCAGCCGTGGGTTGCAAGGCACCATTTTCAGTTGGCATAGCCACATCAGATTGTTGTTTAGCTGTAAAACCCTGATCAGCACCCTCCTTATTACTTTTACTGCTCTCTTGCTTTAGTTTTCCTTTGTCTTGAACTTGTGACCCTTGTTGCACCGGCGTAACTTGATCCTGCTGCACAACTTTCTTAGGTATTGTTAAGTAAAGAATACCGGAACTCAACCTAGCGCGAATTTCATTTGATTTGCAATCTTTAGGAGGGTTGAATTCCTTCCGAAAACGGATCCATCTATGTCCCTCCACGGGACGTTCCCCAGTAATTGTTAGGACTCCATTTGAGCCAAAGTTAACTTTGAGATGCTCCTTTCTGAAGTCTACAAAAAAATGAGAAAAGGACTTAAAACAATTTGCAATTTTTAGTCACAATTATCTTTCAATCAATGACGTCAAGAGATGTAATGTAACAAGACATACCTTTCACTTGCAACTCAATAATGTCATGAACTTCTCCTTTTCTGTAATGGTGATCAGGCTCAAAATCTTGGTAAGAACGTGCCATGTATGATATTATTTGGAAACTTTGGTAAGAAATAGTACTGTTTGTTGCAGATTGAATGATGTGAACAAGCCTCTTTCAAAAAACTCCTTTTATATATGTAGTAAATTAATAAGTTGAAGTGGTTGCTTTTTGGGTTTCCTAGGAGAAATTAAGAGAATCATTCCTTTTCCATTTTCCAAGCATTTGATTTGGTTTGCTACTTTGGACAATCTCCCTTATTAGGTATTCCCTTCTTTGCTTCATAGGTTTCCTTGGTCCTCTGCCATGTGACACCCTTAGAAATAATGCAAAAGAGTTTATTTTTGACAAGTATTTCACATGATTGATTACATCATTTCTGGCAATTGGGTACTTTTTACAGAGTCAATTCATGCATTTCATTGATTTTTAAAGTCAGTTTTGATAGTTGTAGATTATAATTCCCATTTAGGGAAAATCAAAGTTTAGTAAATCATGAAGTAGTTTATTTTTAACAAGTATTTCACATGATTGATTACATAATTTCTGGCAATTGGGTACTTTTTACAGAGTCAATTCATGCATTTCATTGATTTTAAAGTCAATTTTGATAGTTGTAGATTATAGTTTCCATTTAGGGAAAAGCAAAGTTTAGTACAATATTTTAGTGGGGAATTAGTGGTAACTCTATTATGTTATGCAAAATTTTTGCTCTGTTTGGAGCTCTGCATCACTGGCAACTCACTCTTGACTTGAGTTGAGCCATTCTGGTTTTACAACAAATCTGATAAGTTTTGCAATTTGATCATCTATATATTCAGCATTGAGTCAGATTTTTGTTTTGTCAAGAAAGAATTTACAATAGCTGAAAATATGTGCAAATTCAAGGGATCTCAAGCTTATTCAACTCTTACAAGCTCATTTAGACTTCTATTATATGAGATGACAAAGTTGAAGTAGGAAAAGGCAGCATGGACCAAACATGATCTGACATATATATTTGGTACATCTGTATGGATGTCCAGCCCTCCATATATGTATTAAGAACCTTAGTAAAATTTGAATGTACTTGTGTCTGACAGAATCCGACAATCACCCAAAGTCCGAATAAGGACATAATCGAACGAAAAGGAATCTTTTAGGCCTTAACAAGAGATTAAGCAATTAAAATGTTGCTTTCAAGGATTCTTGTCTGCCCTCCAAGCATGCTGATACAGATTTGGTCTGAAATTTCTATGGTGAAATTCTTAATCCAGGCTTAATTTTGCCCAATGTTGATCCTGAAATGTAAATGCAAACTCTTGCCTGGTTATTTTGATGTGGCCTCTTTATGGCAGTTTGATTTGATTACTCAAGCAGAATATCTTTCCAAGATTCTAATCTTCTTGTCTTCTTCCCTTTTTTTTCTGAGTAGGAGTGCTTGATTTTTCTTTCAAAAAAAGACCATAATTGTTCATCTGCAACTTTATGAATCTTCATATATTTGTCACATGTTATGCTTTTTTAGTTTCTTTCAACAGGCATGAAACCAAAAGATGACCATTTTTTCACCTTTCAGCTCAGCTTTTGCATTATTTCCACTTTACTAGCAAGTTAGGAAAGTACAAGGAAAAAGTTGATATCATAGTATATATTATCTCTTTAGACATAAATAAACCTTAGAAAAACTTGAAACAACTGGCTGTAATTCTTTGGGACAAACTCAAAAGTCATTATATTATAATTTTTACTAAAAAGGCTATAAACATTATCTAAATATGGCACAGACTCAAGGAGGGTTGGGGCTAAAAAGACTATTAAAAACTACTATTACATGCTTTTTGAAGGGGCATTAGCTGTTTTATTAGCTAAAGCAAGAAGGAAGTCTCTGTAATCACCGGAAGGAATGCTGTCAGAAATTACTTCTCTTAATTCTAATCCATATTTTATCTTGAAAACCCTTTGAATTTCATCCATGTCCATCTCAGCTCTGCTCACCATCACACGTGTCACGGCGCCTCTATCTGCTGTCATCCCTTTAATGCTTGTAAACAAAGTCTGCAATCCAAACAAGTAGGAAACTGGTAACTTAATCATCAATTTAATGTTAAGCTGTCATGTAACTAATTAATTCCCTCATTTGGCATAGTTCAGTTAAGTTATGGTTCAAAAATTGGAAAGGAACAGATTATAATACCTTGGCATGATAGTTAGGTGGGTTGCAAATACATTTTATAACCATCTTTAATGCATCCTCAAACTCCCCAGAATTGCCTTTAGTGATTGACTGAAAAATATAGATGAAACCAATAAATTCAAATAAAATAAGAAGATTTGGCAAAAAAAAAATCATTATTACCTTTGTGTAGTCATGTCCATAGATGTGCTTATAGCAAGAAAATGTCAACTTAAGCTGTGGAATGCTCCTTTTAGTGAAAATCTCTAGCACAACACCTTCATCAATGGCTCCAGGACTTCCTTCCCCTGTCTCAAAAAGCCTAATGGCATCACATTTCGCGATGTGTTGGCTAACATCTGCCTGGTGTGCCTTATGTGATGTGGCTAATGCAACCAGAATCTGTCATTAAGGAACACAGATGAATCAACGATACGAAATTAACCTTAATTCCAATTAAAACCCTAGGATTTAATCAAGACTTACCTTTTGGTAAGGGTGGGGAGGCTCAATATTGACAATATCTTGGTCTAACTGTCTCTTATACTTTAATTGATAAGCTTGCTTGATGAGAGCAATATGACTTGATTTTCTTCCAAGGAAAATTTCCACAAGAGCCTTATAGTTAGTATCATCCTGCTGAATTGCCTCCCTAGCAACAGTGGCGTCGCGTTCGTGAGGATCAAGCATCCATAGAGACAAGGCTGCACAAGTTTTTGGTGAAACCCCACCAGGCTCATTTCTCTGGCTATTAGTCTTTTGCAGTAGACTGATCAGGTCTTCCCCATACATTTCCTTGTAAGTCTCTCGAATTCGCCTGCATTCAAGCTGAGTTCGACTAGCCAAAGCGCGAATCAACTGGTTCAATCTTCCCCAGGAATCATGAATTTCCTTGCATTCGTTCTCAAAACCATGGCTGGAAGATGCTAGGATTTTGGTTGCCATATATGAAGGAGAAGAGCTTGGACCAACTCTGCTAATTTTTTGATTCTTAGAACATATATAAAGAGGCTGGTACAAGACTTAGACACCAAGCAAAGAATATTTCATTCCTTTTTTGAGGCTAGTCTACAACTAGAACTGAATATTTCATTGAATTGAAAATGGGTGTTGGAAAGGTGAAGGTTATGAGAAAGAAGAGAGAAACTTGTTTTGTTTATTGCAATTTTGGGAGAGAAAAGTGATGATGTGTTAAGAGGTTGCACTTTTGCTGCAAATGCCATGTGAATTTTTTTGTTTGGTAGCAATGAATTGATGGATTTCCAAGTAGACTGTGAGTATGAAAATGACCAACTTTTTCCAACAACTTTTTTTCTAGTTTTCCAACATCAACATGCATTCTCCCAAGTCCCAATGGCCAATACCACCCAAAGCCAACCCCTTTTTCTCATAGTTGCTTTCCTTAATTTCTCCATTAACTCTACATAATAAGTAGGTATAAGAATAAGATAGTAATAAATCATGCAAAGAAAGGTTGATTTATATATAGGGAGAGGCTACAAGTACTACTACACCCCCACTACTTACGATACTATTAATATCCAACAACTAGTGTGTCATTTTTAAATTCATAGTGCACCCCTAGAAGTGATGGATTTAGTAGTACTCAAATCATTCCCCTTATTTATAACATTCGAACCTCTACCAAACTTTTAAAAAAGGTTGATTTTGACAATTTTAAGTCAAACTAAACTAAAGATAATTAGGCATTTTTTATTGATTCAGTGTTAAACCACATCGGACCTTAAATGAAAGGAATTCTTTTAATACTTTTTTTCTTTAAATTCACAAGACTCGAACCTGAATTAATAAATTTTATCCAATACCAATACTATATACTAATTTCATTATAAAAAAATTTATGTATTCTATCAATTTGATAGAAAATACATATATATATATATTATTTATATATATATATATATTATATATTCCCTTTTTTTACAAGATTTTTTTT